>JAFNEN010001134.1:0-106080 GCA_019343175.1 Oedothorax gibbosus | reverse complement strand
CCACCAGCTCTTCAATTGGGGGTTTAGAGCGCGGTGGGGCGTGTCTGGCGTGTCACTGGTCTATTGTAGAGACTGACAACCAACTCCTCCCTTAACTTGGACGTTTACGCCCGTATTCACCGCTGTTTTCAACTCTGCGTTATCTCGCGAAAACCGGTTCTAACACCTCGTTTGGGGAAAACCGTATTCACCGCTCAAATTACCTCCCGATTTATCTCAACCATAGGTTCAAAAGGTAACTCGCCGAATTGGGAGCGTTAACGTGGAACTTTCCGAGTTACGCATGCGCACAATCGAATTTCTGTTTGTTGTGATTATCGCCATTCCTTTTTCGCATTCGTTTTCTTGATTTGTTTATTTTCTGAATACACTTTGCAAGCCGCACATTTGTAATTTTCTACGTATTTTTGTATATCGTCGTTAAATGGAACCAGCAATCTCTTGCCACGCTTCTAGTTTTTTTTTACATCACTTGCTTTGTTCGTTTCTTTGCATTCAATTATTTTAATTTGTGGTTTGATAAATTAAGAATAAGTTCTTTCTCGTAGTTGGTGAAAAAAAACACGTTTTTTTTTACGTTTTCTGGTTCCATCTCAGTAATTAGAAATAAATACTTTAAAAGTGCAATAACAACAAAAACGAATGTAAAATAAAGATTATAAATAATTAACACAGAAATTACCACGAGTTTGCACGGAGAGAAAAATCAAAACAGAAAAGCGAAGGATTGTGGGTAAAGAAAGAGCGAGTTATTTTCAACCAATCATATGCCGCCCTGAGCAAGTAAGGTTCGCTAACTCAGAATCCACATACTCGGTGTTCAAAATACGCGGTGAATAGCGATTTCGTAATCGAGGGTGAACGCGGTAATTCGCGGGTATATCAACTCATGAGTTAACGCTAATCACTCGCGTTGCGGTGAATACGGGCGTTAGTGATCCTGGAGTGGTTTTTGCTGCAGTTTGAGTTGTAGCTAGAAATTCATGTCCCCTTAACCTACTGGCTCCCCAGCCCATGTGCATCTCTGATTAAACTATAAAAGAAACCAAGAATAGTAAAATAAAATTCTTCTAGGAGGTATAGCTGTAAACAAGTTGGAAGTTGACCTTCAAACCCAGAGATCCGAGGAACTAATGTAGTCTTTCTATAAAGCATAACATCAATCAAATATATACCGTCTAAAAAGAGAGGGTTTGTGCACGTTAAATCCATTGTAGCGCAACGGCCTATAATCTTGTACGACTTCGCGAATTGGTTCCCGTCAGATATAAGCATCGTCTTTTTCACGGCATTTCAAAAATTACGAGGCACATCGACAAAAATTCACGTATGGCTATTATGCGATGTTTAATTAATTTCTAATCTAAGTTCTAAAACCGCGTACAGTAGAACTCCAATTATCCGAATGTCAGAAAAAAATTTGCCCTGCCTACCTAGTAATGTTTGTCTTTGTTGAATGTCATGTCTAGCAATTATTTTTGTACCAACCAAAAAAATTACTAGTCATGACATCCAACAGAGACTAATAGTAATAGGTAGGCGGGTATAAAAGTTTATATGTCACACATAAAATTTTCAACCAACTGTAACTGCTTTGATTATTTTTTCACTCATCTGTTATTTATGCAAATTATCTTTTTTGAATATATTAGTGCAGTAATTTTTTGTATATCTATCATTCACCATGGCTTCTAAAAGAAACCTACACATTTCAACATTTATTGAAAAATTATTACAAAAGCTATAACTCAATTTGCCAAACGACACTTTATAATTTGGATTTGGTTGGGTTGATGACGACCGAAACTGGAAGTTACGTGGTGAGTTACAGTTGTTTATAGCCCAGGTGTAGCTTTCGTGCGACGTTATTCAAGTAACCTGCAAACTAAGTGTGTCATCCAGTCTTCTCGAAGGGAAGATGGTTGGTTGGTACATGTATTTTTGGCTTGTGTGCTTGATCAGTGACCCGCTTATAAACCTTCGTCAAGTATAAGAAAGACATATACAGAATTTTTACTGACACAGAGAGAGAAATTACACCCAGGACGAACGCGGGAATTTATCGAAGGGAATGTTATATGCGTTGAGAAGAGAGGGGCTTAAAAAATGTTGTTTAAAAGTGACCAATCGGCTATTTATAGAACGGTTTAAATCAGAGATAATCAGGATGAAAACGTCAATCAATGAATTGAACATTATGATTTGCTGATCTCCAAATTCTCTGACCCTCCCATATATATATATTATATATATATATATATTATATATATATATATATATATATATATATATATATATATATATATATATATATATATATATATATATATATATATATATATATATATATATATATATATATATATATATATATATATATATATATATTTTATATATATATAATATATATATATATATATATAATATATATATATATATATATATATATATATATATATATATATATATATATATATATATATATATATATATATATATATATATATATATATATATATATATATATATATATAATCAATATTTAATAGCCCTCGTGTAGCTCTAGTGGAACGTTATTTAAGCCAAACCAAATGAACTATCATTAATCAACCAAGGCGCCTGTTGTGTGATACATCAGAATTTTCAAGGTCGTTGGTTTAATGTTTTCTTCCTTTGCAAGGCCGTATTTGTTTATCAAGTTCACATATTATAATCTTATATACAGTCCCATAAAGGGTAATTAAAAAGTATTTTGTGATTTACTCAGCAAATTATGGATAAAAATTTTAAAAATTGGGATTTCGCTTAAACTTCATGTTTTAAATTCATTTCTGTAAAAAAATTTTGGGGTTTCTATTCAAAATTTTTTAAAAAATTAATTTAATAATTATTTAAAAATATCAAATTTGTTTTAAATACCCCAATAGTGTATGCATTTTGTTTGGGTTATTATAATTATTATTCAGTAAAAAATTCGTTTCATTATATTAATTATTTATGGAGTGGGATAGTTTTTTATGTGCAGCTCATTTAACATTACGGCCCCTAAACTTTGCACGTGTCTAACTCCACTAATAATGCTCAAAAACTAACAAAACTTGGTATTTCGTGTTAAAATATGTCATAAATTTGAAATATGGACTCAAAAAGGGGTGTTGCGATTCAAAATTTTGAAGTTGGTTACATTTTTAATATGAAGACGGCCCCTTATGCAAATTTTGTGTCATGAATTTAACTCAGAATATTATTTATTCACAAAGTCAAGAAGGTCTGATTCCATAGGATGACTAACGTCCGAAATAATCCTAGTGTTTACTTTTTTTTGTCCACCGCTGTACTTTATGTTTATGAAACTGGCAATTTGGTACAGCTATGATATAATGGCCGATTGAATTTTGGCATTGGCGGCCTTGGCGAAGTTGAAAATTTAACGTAGGGAGGCTATTCTCTATGGGTTAGGGTTAGTTTGAACTATCGTCACACTAGAGCTATACACGAGGGCTATTGGCCACGGGCGTCTTAATTTAGAACCACAGTCAAGTGAAGAGCCGACACCTGAGTAGGCACCAAATGCAACTTTTAAGGGCGACATCGTACGGGATTTTGAAAAATATTTAACGTGCACTTAAACCACAAGGAGTATTATTCGGTAAGGGGACATTTTTGGTTCTATAGGCTGTTTATAGGTCGGCAGTTATTTTGACGATGCCCGGACCCGAATCTGGGACCTATCGCATGCAAGGTGAACGCCGTTACCGACTAGGCTACCCAGCCCTGTCGAGTGGTCGAATATGGAGTAGAATGTTTACCACATTTTGGGCATTTTCGGGTGTAGGAGGGCAAATAGAAACTGGCCATTATAACATAGCTATTCTGGCAATTTTAACACGGACTATGGGAAAACCCTCTAACTCCTAGAAGGGCCTGGATACAATCGGACTTCTGTTTTTTAAAAAAAAAATAACGCTGATATTAGAATGGGAGGAAATCATAATATACCGATGGAGTGCTGGATCAATTGGTATAAAATAAAAGTTTACATAAAAAAACAATTACCGTTAGTGGGGTAAGGGTACACCCGTGCAACGCCGGGTTTATAAAGCTAGTAATATTTAAAATTAGGTGGACAAATTTGGATTTTGAAATTTTGAAACATTTATTGATGATATTTTTTTTAATATATAGAGATTAGGTTTCATTTTATTAGCATTAATATTTTTATGACTAAGAAACACTTTCATTGCGATTAATTTATTCAAACAATGGAGTAGGGGTACTTTAAGTACATTTTTAGAAATCAATTTAATACACACTAATATAATAATGAACTTTTATTGGTATACATTATTAATAAACTTATTTACTACTAAAGATTATTTATTTATATTTATTTATTAAATTATCATTTATATAATATTTTGAGTAATTATTGTCTTATTTAAAAAAAATGTAGCACTTTTTTTATTTGACCTTTATTGATTCTGTGCTTGCCTCAAAATGATTTTTTTTATTTAAAAAATCTAGCCGTAACACGTTCTTTTTATTATAAGGCTTTTTTTTATATATTAAGGAAAATTTTATTTTGTTATTTAACTCTTAATATAAAAATATTATGCGCAATCACTCTGGCGTAGTGGTCAGCGCTTCTTGCTCGCTTATTCTGTAGACCCGGGTTCGTATACGGGTCCGGCAATTTGAACAGGGGCCTATGGGAAAGCCCTCTCTAACTTATGGATACAATCCCGGCCGTGATACAATCAACCCCTCATATCAGAATGGGAAGACCCCTCATATCAGAATGGGAGGAGATTATAATATACTGATGGAGGACTAGTGGACAGGGGATCAATTAGTATAAAATAAAGTTTACATATAAAAATACTAATTAGGGTTATTAAGGGTACACCCGTGCAACGCCGGGTTTATAAAGCTAGTTTTTTTTATAAAAAAAAGACAATAATTACTTAAAATATTATATAAATGATAATTTAATAAACAAACAAACTAATAAATAATCTTTACTAGTAAATAAGTTTATGAATAATTTATACCAATAATAGTTCATTATTATATTAGTGTGTATTAAATTGATTTCTAAAAATGTACTTAAAGTACCCCTACTCCATTGTTTGAATAAATTAATCGCAATAAAAGTGTTTCTTAGTCATAAAAATATTAATGCTGATAAAATGAAACCTAATCTCTATAAATTAAAAAAAATATCATCAATAAATGTTTCAAAATCTAAATTTGTCCACCTAATTTTAAATATTATTTTAAAACGTCTGTTTACAAAATAACATTTAAATCACGCATAAGTTTTAAAAAAAAGATTAATAAAAACACAACACATACTTTGCACAAATCCCAAACTAAATGCAGAAATTTACAGTCTTGACAATTTAATTTTAATTCAATTGATTGAAAAGTATTTCATGTACTTCTACTTCAATTACCCTTTTTATTACTTTTTTCTCTTTATTTTTTTATTGACAATAGCAACCCTACAACAAGTTAACATGGCTTTAAATAGCAAAAGTTGCAACTATATCCTTGGATTCTTTACTCGCAACTTTTTTCACTTTCAGGGTTACTTGGCGAGAGTGGAATTTTTAATTGCTTTTTTGGCTTAAATTTGGTTATTTGAAAAGCTGCAAATGATAAATTCGTTTTTTCTGTCTCAAGTTATCATAGCGCAAGATACACCGAATCAGAGTATTCTCGTAGACATTTGAGGCATGCGTTATTAAGCTAAAACACCGTGCGTCACAGTTGAGGTGCAGTAACCGTGCGTCAATGTTTTAGTTGACGCATGCATGTACAAATTGCGGTTGTTTTTGTTGCCTTTGTGGCATTTGTGGCGTAGTCAGGACATAGCCTTAAATCAACAACAAAACTAACATTCCTCTTTTCGGATCTGTATCGCTCTTTTATGGCGTAGTTCTGTTTCTGACCTCGCCTAGCCACTGACGTCACTCCGAAGTGGATTCTCATTGGTACTATTTTTCTACCCAATGTGGGATTTTCGTATATGGGCCATTCTCAGTAAATGGGACAAATTGCACTCTTAAAATTTTTTAAAAAAATCTTTCGCAAATAAGATAATTATTTAATATATGAGTTGTACTCATCAAATACATTAAAATTTTTGTTGGTTTAGATCTATTTCAGGGTTTTTCAATAAAAAATATATTTATACCACACTGAACAACTGGCATAAACCAATTTAAGTACTGAGCATGCGCGAAAGACAATATATGGTGCATGCGGCACCGAAAACATTGCATGCCTTTTTGACTTGCTTTAAGGGTACGCACGGTGTTTTAGTCCTAAAAATAGGAACGAATTACGTTCAATGCTAGTTACTAGGAAAATACTGTTGATCCAAAAAGAGCGGGGCAAAAATTGCTATATGCTACATAATTATATTTCAGTGTTATTTAACATCAATTGGTTGAATTTTAATTATAATAAAAGTAGTTTTTGTAACCTGATCGTTTTGTCAAACGAAAAATTTACAAACTATTTTATTTCACTGTCATTTAACATCAATTGTTTAATTGTATACTTATGAATATAAAATCCCAAGCCAATAAAAAAATTTAACCTTGTCGTGGTTTATAATTAATATCACTGATCTTAATCATAATCATAATCTCCTAGAAAAAGACACATAATCAATCTCGTGAAGTCGTGGAAAAGGGACACTGCAGCCGACTGGGAGGCTGAATTGTCGAGGAATGTCCAGGCACTCAGAAAGCCTCTGGTGTAAATCCCGGCATATGGGCAGGGATATTTGTGTTGCGCATTTGTCCTAACAACGCTGCGACATATGTGCTCGTTAAATCTGTTGTAATCTGAGGCGAAAGTCCCAGAAAAGCTCACGATGGCGCCACTGGTTTGCTTTGGGTTGCCACTCAGGTGTCGACCTCGTCAGTTGACCAGGGTTGTAAATTACGAGGCGCAATGTGGCTGTGTTAAAGCTTCATGGAGGTTAGAAATTGACGGCCAGAAAATGTACAACATAACCTAACGCTGCAGGTCCACGTACCTTTCGCCTTTGGAGCCTCTGGGTTCGGGTTCGAATCCCGGTAAGGCATGGATGTTTGTGTTTGTCGAGTATATGCGGAGTACGTGCTCGTTAAATCTGTTGGGTCTGAAAGTCCTGTGGGAGGTCATTGCGCAGTTTCCCACGGGTACAGGTCCCTGGAGACTATTTTCCTCTCCTTCAGGGACATGTCTAAATTGTGGATGTGACGATAGATGGCAGCATCTGTCATATGTGTGTGTGTGTATGTCGTGTCCGTCCTTCTTGACGATGGTTTATAAGCGGGTCTTTGTGACCAAGCACACAAGCCTGAAAATATATGTCTACCAACCAACAAACGTACCTTTTGGTTTAAAGAGGGTGGAACGAAGAATATATAATGACTGAAAATATTATAGATATTAAAAATTACGAACAAACGACAGATCATTTGAATGTTGGCACCGAGATTCCAAATATAAACTACTAGAAATTGCAAAACCATAATATTTTGTGGGAAATGTAAAATACTTTTATTAATAAGAATGAGTTTGCAATCTATACAAAGAGACTAACTTTAAAAAAATGTTGGTGACTCAATAAACTTTAACATTTTAGAATTTTCTATGAATAGTTCTAAATATTTTTATTACAAAAATCAACTTTTAATTTTAAATCTTTTAATGCTTTCGTTATTTTCCATCAAATAAATAATGATTGTTCAAAATATACATTTTTCTCATTTTAAAAACATTTAACTACTTTGTAAGTTACTAATTTTACCCAAAAGTAATGCACTCAGGTGTCATCCCATTACTTAACTGCAGTTTTTAATTATAACGTCCGTCACCAATAGCTCTCGTGTACAGCTGTGCGACGACAATTCTAACTAACCCTAACTCCACTCATCTATCACTACATCGGCAGCCGTGAAATATCCAAACACATGCACTTTGAAAAAAAAAAACCCTACAATTTAGAAAAAACGGTCGTATTGCATGCGCTTGGAAAGAAAGGTCCAAGATAAAGTTATCCAATGTGGACCGACTTTCAAGGCTGACATGTGAGGTATAGTGACGTGTGAGGGCATGGGCGTACCCACCATAGGACTCCCCCCCCCTCAGAAAGTTCGAAGTGGGCCCCGCTTGTCCTATGGGGGCCCCTGTATATATTATATGTGAAAGGGAGGCAATTTTTTTTTTAATCCAGTCGGGCCCAATCGTGCCCAAGGGCTCACTTTGCCTCTAGAGGCCCCCTATATATAACATATATATTTTATTATCCCTATATATAACATTATATATATATATATATATTTATATAACAATATATATTTATATTATATAAAAGGGGCCTACAAATGTTGTTCAAATTGAGGCCCATATGTTCCCCATTGGTCAATATATTAAATAAAGGGGCCTACATATTTTTCAATTTGGGCTAATTTGTTACCAATTGGGCCCACTTTCGTCTGAAGACCCCTATTAATGGATATTATATATAAAAGGGGTTTACGTATTTTGTTAAAATTGGACCCAATATGATCTCAATTGGGCCCACTGCCTTTTTGGGCTCCAGGACCTGATCAAGACTTTTTTGCAAGTGAAGCCTGTCCTGGATTAGGGGGCCCCTTAAAGCATCGCCTCAGTCTAATACATGGGCAACTAATTTGCAAAGAGACTTATAATAGGCTACCAACTTGTGTCAAATTAAAGGTTACATTTACCATACATTAACCAAGACAACGTAATTGTTGTTTATCAAATTGCTACACCCTTGTAATCCAATACCCTTCTTAATCTAATATGGTAAAGCAATAGGTGGTTGCATTTGGATTTTTTTTTAAGGGTTGATTTGGGGGGAGGGGGGGGGGCTTCAAATTTTAAAGAGGAAGCGCCGTCTTCAATTACCATTCGGTGATCGGGCCCTGGGGGGCCCTTCTGTATTATATATAAAAGGGCAACAATTAGCGTAATCAATTACTATTAATTACGCAATTATTTCTTTGAACACTAATATAAATATAATATTTGTTTAAACAAATTTCACGCGCATTCAAGATCGTTGAAATGTTACATTCTTCGAACACTAATATAAATATGAAAGTTGAATGCTTTAATTTTGAATAATTTTCCGGGGGCCCCGAATTTGTTGATGGGGAGGCCCCAAGTGTTATAAGTATAGGGCCCTTTTTAAAAGCACAATAAGTAATAGATGGGACCCCTTTGAGAGAACGCATAGGCTGGTTGCAGCAAATGCAAATAAACTGGTTAAACAAATTTGGGTGATTAAAACCGAATTTTTTTGGTAGTTCTAAAGAATTGTATCTCTCTATATTAAAAAAAAGTAAGCATTTTTGATCTGTACGATGCCATTTTTTTTATAGTACAACTCCAAATTTTTTACTGAATGTCTCAATTGGTCTAAGTTTCATGTCCAAAAAATATTTAAAAAAATGTAATTAGTTTTTTAATTAAAAATTAAAACTGGCGTTTTTGCCGAAATTCGATATAACAAAAATTTGGTCTTACAAAAGTTTCTGAATTTTTAGTATTTTATAGGTATTTTATAGATCAACAAATTAAAAAAATTGGGGGAAAATTCTCAGACAGGATTTTAAGTTATGGGTTATTTAATTTTATTTTTTTTTAGTTTACAGTCACACTTTTTGATCTCGTTTAAGCCCACAAATAGTTTAGTCACTTTCAATAGATGGCGCAAGTTGTCTGTGTAGTAGATTTTATACAACTGTTTTTATATTTGGATTCGCCAGTTGTGAACGGAGAAAAAAGGTAGTTGTAATTTAGAAATGGCGCGAGTCGCTCTATGGTGTTGTGATTAGCGTTTTTTTTAAGTGTTCGTGTTGACTCGTGTAGCGTCCTATGGTGTGATGGCTCTCGATGATTTTTAAAATATAAAATAAAATTAAAAAGTTACAGTCCGTATTATATTTGTGTGATTTTTTAAAATTGAACCAGCAAATCAACCAACATAAATTTGGCACGTCTAACGCCGGATAATGATTACTATAAACCGAACAAAAACTGGTTTGAAAACTAAAACGACGAAGTTAAAGAACTTTGTTGAAAACTTTGAATTGGACACTAGTAATGACCTGAAAAAACTGTCATTAGAAGAAAAACTTAACAACACATCGGATGTTTTAAACCATATTGTGGAATTACGAACAAAAGTGTGCGAACTTCCAGAAGATGTAAATATCGACAATGCTCTAGAAGAATTGGAAAATCTAGAGGATACACTTTCAGAAATAAAGGTACGTCTAAAAAGCTTCCTTATTCAATATGATAGTGTACCTAAGATCGATATTGTTGGTAATAATATTGCAAAAGTAAAGTAACAACCAATTACGATTGCCAACGATACCTTTACCGGTCTATGACGGAAAAATTGAGAATAAAATTTCAAAACACAATTTATGTCCGTTATAGGCAACAATAATGAAATAAATGATTTACAAAAATTATTTTATTTAAAAAGTGCTTTGGTTGGTGAGGCGAGACAACTCGAGTCAAGCCAAGATACATTCCAATCATTGTTCGCTGCCTTGGAATCTAGATATGAAAATAAACAAGCAGTAGTAAATGTTTATATAAATGAAATTTTGAGTATTGAAAAAGTAAATAATGAATCGTCAGTTCAATTGAGAAATATTCTTGATAAAGTTAAACGTTGTTTGAGAGCGTTAAAAAAATCTTGAATATAGTAGAAATAATTTAACTGATATTTTGATCATTAATATTTTGCTGAAAAAAATAGACATGGAAACTCGAAAAAGTTATGAAATTAGTATTTCAAAAAATACTGAGCCCCAAAGTCTTGATGTATTCTTCGACTTTTTGGAAGAACGAACAAGAATTTTAGAAGGCATAAATAGAATGTCTGTAAACAAATTCGCCAGCAGCAAAAACACCTTATAATTCGCGGCAGCGCACGTTAGTGGTAAATGCCCAAAATTGCCTAGGCTGCAAGCAATCAGCGCAACATGTTTATACCAGTGTTCGGAGTTTAAGAAAATGACTATTGAACAACGTTTTAAGTTAGTTAAAACAAATAAATTGTGCATATTGTGTCTTCGTTCTGGACACTTCGTGGGACAGTGTTCGTCGAAGTATTCGTGTAGAAAATGTGACCATGGCAAACACTCCGAGTATTTATGCAAAGCCAATACTAGGAGCTCTCCTGCAGATGAAAATAATGCGGTTGCTGCAGAGACTGGAAACAGTGTTCGTCAACCTTCGGCTGATGCCCAACCCCGACAAGTACCTAGTGATGCCCACAAGCTGTCATGGCAACTCGTTCGTTTGAGGGATCACAATACACCCACATTAATTCTGCTATTGTGTATGTGACTAATTCAAGAAATGAACGAATTGGCTTAAAGGCAATTCTTGATTCGGCATCTATGCAAAATTTAGTAACGAAAGATGCTGCTAAACGCTTAGGTATAAAACCAAAGACAATTAGCACTATCTTAAGCGGTATAAATAATGGTAATCTAAGTGTTAACTCTAAAATACAAACAACAATCTCTAATTTCGAAAGAGATATTGAGTTTGATGTTAATCTTTTGATAGTTCCAAAAATTACTGAGTTAACCCCTTCGCAACACATAAATATGGAAAACATAAAAATACCAAATACAATTCCTTTGGCAGATCCTGAATTTTATAAGGACCAAGAAGTGCAACTTCTTTGGGAGCCCAATTGTTTTACAATTTCTTAAAAACAGATAAAATTCGTTTGGGTGACACAAACTTGATTTTAAATGATAGTTGTTTTGGATATTTAGTAAGTGGTAGTATTGGTACGCCAAATAATCCTAAAAATACTTGTTTACTTACAGTAAATAATAACACGTTAAATGACACTTTAAAATCATTTTGGGAAACTGTGGATAATAAATCTAAACTTATGTCTGAAGAAGAGATTATTTGTGAGAAACATTTTTTAGAGAATCATCATAGGGATGAGACAGGTAAATATACTGTAAAAATTCCTTTCAAGGAAGATCCAGATGTTTTGGGGGAATCAAAAACTTCCGCAGTTAAAAAATTAAACTGGCTATGGGGTCGGTTAATAAATCAACCTGAGACACTTGAATTATATAAACGTTTCTTACATGAATATGAAGAGCTAGGACATATGGAAAGGGTTAGTGAGGAAAGGGAACCTCTTAAAACTTATTATATCCCACACTTATGTGTAGTTAATCCCGATAGTAGAAGTACCAAGCTTAGGGTAGTCTTTAATGGGAGTAGTAACACAACAAATGGTAATTCATTAAATTCCATTCAGTATAACGGGGGAACGGTACAAAGTGATTTGTTCTCGATACTGCTACGATTCAGAAAATATAAAATTGCAATTATTGCTGATGTAGCTAAAATGTATAGAATGATTAATATAAGTCCAGATCAAAGAGATTTACAGCGCATTGTTTGGAAAGAAAATCCGAACGGACCTGTTATAACATTTAGATTAAACACAATTACCTACGGGTTAAAAAGTTCACCTTATTTAGCGACTAGAACGTTAAACCAATTAGCATTGGATGAATCAAAAACATTTCCAATTGCATCTTCTGTTGTTTTGAGTGACTGTTATGTTGATGACATCGTAACAAGTACTTCTGACTTTAATTCGGCAGGTAATTTGCAGGATGAATTAATTGGTTTATTTGAGGCAGGTGGAATGCAACTTCATAAGTGGGCGTCCAATAGCCAGGCGTTATTAGAAAAAGTCCAAAATGTTGGGAGCGAATATTCGTTTAGCGAGTCTAACAAAGAAAAAATTAAAACGCTAGGTTTAATTTGGGACCCAAAAGATGATGCATTTACTTTCACAAGTTCGGCATCCACTGACCAAGTACATTTCACTAAAAGACACGTTCTTTCAGATATAGCAAAGTTGTTTGACCCATTAGGATTGTTAGGACCAATTGTTTGTAAGTTAAAAATATTTATGCAGCAACTTTGGTTACTAAAATTGGATTGGGATGACCTGTTGCCTCAAAAAGAAGCCCAGCAATGGAACAATTTACTTGAAGAATTACTGTGTTTGAAATCTGTGAAAGTTAATAGGTACATCTTCTGTGAGGATACTAATGAATTAGAACTTCATGGGTTTGGTGATGCGTCAAACTTAGCATATGGCAGTTGTTTATACATCAAATCTACAGGGCCTTCAGGTGTGAATGTGAACTTACTGTGCAGTAAGAGTAGGGTGTGCCCACTTCAGACTCAGAGTCTTCCAAGAATGGAACTGTCAGCGGCACTCTTATTGGCTCGATTAACTGAAAAAGTGTTAACTGCAATAAAAATGAACTTTCGACGAGTCGTCTTGTGGTCTGATTCGACCATAACATTGTCTTGGATACAGACATCTCCTCATCTGTTGAAAACCTTTGTCGCTAATCGAGTGTCAGAAATCCAAAGACTAACAAGTGACTTTCAGTGGTGTTTTGTTCGCTCTGGTGATAACCCAGCTGATCTGATTTCGAGAGGTACCACTTTAGACACTGTTCGATCAGACTTATGGTTCCTCGGCCCAGAATTCCTAAGAAAGGAGTTCTATGACCCACCTAAAAACCTATTGACTCGGACAATCAACAGTATAAGACTGAACTAAAACAAAAAGAGACAATTACGCTGTTAAATCAAGAATCTGAGTTTCTTGCAAAATTGTTAAATTGTACAAATAATTATCAAAAATTACTTCGTGTATGTAGTTTTATTTTCAGGTTCTATAAAAACTGTAGGAGTCCAAGAGATAAGACATCGGGTCCTTTGACTGCAGTGGAGCTGAATGCAGCGGAGAACTTCATTGTAAAAGCGGTTCAGATGACAGAATATCAAGAAGAGTATAAACAATTGACTAAAAATAAACAAGTTTCAGGTAATAGTACTCTGAAATCTCTTAATCCATTTATTGATGGAACTGGTGTTATAAGAGTCGGTGGTAGACTCGAAAATGCTAAAATCGATTATGAGTCAAAACATCCAGTAATATTGCCACCTAACCATAAAGTAACAATTATGATTGTAAAGTCTTACCATTTAAAAAATTGTCATATTGGTGCTAATTCTTTATTGTGTTTTGTAAGACAGAGATTCTGGCCTGTTCATGGTCGAAATTTATGCAGAAAAATTGTTCATGATTGTTTAGTTTGTGCTAAAACAAAACCTGTAACTTATACTCAAATAATGGGTGACTTACCTGTAGAGAGAGTAACTCAAAACCCAGTTTTTCAAGTAGTAGGTATAGACCTTTGCGGACCATTTCATGTTAAGTTTAAAAACCAAAGAAAAGGTGTTTTTAATAAAGTTTATGTATGCTTATTTATATGTTTTGTAACAAAAGCGGTCCACATTGAAATAGTAACGGATTTAACTTCTGCAGCTTTGTTAGCAGCATTAAAAAGATTTTTCTCTAGAAGAGGAAGAAGTTCAAAAATATTTAGTGATAATGCATTAAATTTTGTTGGAGCTAACAATGAGATTAAACGTTTGCATAATTTAATAAAAACCCTGATGAAACTTTGTCTAGCTATTTAGCCAATGAAAATATCGAATGGAAATTTTTGCCGCCCAAAAGTCCGAATTTTGGAGGACTTTGGGAGGCAGGTGTTAAATCTTTTAAATTTCATCTTAAAAGAGTTGTTGGTAATCTAATTAACTTTTGAAGAGTTACTAACTGTTACAAACCAGATTGAAGCAATTTTAAACAGTAGACCTTTATACCATTAAGTAATGATTTAATGAGTTGGATGTATTAACTCCTGGACATTTTCTCATTGGACGTCCACTAAATGCAATTGTTGAACCATCGTTAATTGATATCCCTGACAATAGACTATCAGTTTGGGAACGAACCACAAAATTTTTTCAAACTATTTGGCAGCGATGGCAGAGAGATTATCTTAGTAATCTTCAACAAAGGTCTAAATGGATGTTCAGTAAAGATAATTTGTCCATTAATTCTATTGTTCTTATCAGAGAGGATAACTTGCCTATTTGTAAATGGTTACTAGGAAGAATTATCCAAGTGTTTCCTGGTAAGGATAGTAAAGTACGAGTCGCTTTGGTAAAGACTCAAAATGGGCAGCTTAAACGTCCAATTTCAAAATTATGTATCTTACCTGTTAAAATTGATTAAAACTTGAATTTATTGTAATGCATATAATGACTTTACATCTTTGACTTATAACTTGTTAAATTGTTTGATGCACAAAAGGCATATGTTTGATGTTTATTATTGTATGTATTTATAAAATTTGAATAATTGTTTAAAGTGTTGAAATATTGTATATTTCAAAGTGGGGCGGAATGTTTAAGCCCACAAATAGTTTAGTCACTTTCAATAGATGGCGCAAGTTGTCTGTGTAGTAGATTTTATACACCTGTTTTTATATTTGGATTGGCCCAGTTGTGAACGAGAAAAAAGGTAGTTGTAATTTAGAAATGGCGCGAGTCGCTCTATGGTGTTGTGATTAGCGTTTGGTTTAAGTGTTCGTGTTGATTCGTGTAGCGTCCTATGGTGTGATGGCTCTCGATGATTTTTAAAATATAAAATAAAATTAAAAAGTTACAGTCCTTATTATATTTGTGTGATTTTCTAAAATTGAACCAGCAAATCAACCATCAAATTGTTTAAAGTGTTAAAATATTGTATATTTCAAAGTGGGGCGGAATGTTTAAGCCCACAAATAGTTTAGTTGAACCAGCAAATCAATCTGACTGTAAACTAAATAAAAATAAAATTAAAAAACCCATAAACAAACAAACACAATTTTTACCAATTTTCTCCAATTTTTTTACTGAATGTAGAAAGTGATATAAATATCATGTCCACTAATTTTTAGAAAAAAATTCAAATTAGTTTTTTAATTAAAAATTATTTTGTAAAAAGGCAAAAAAGCGTTTTTTGTCGAAAATCGAAAAAAAAATCTGTCTCACCAAAGTTTCTGAATTTTTAGTATTTTATAGATTTTTCATTTATCAACAAATTAAAAAAATTGGGGAAAAATTCTCAGATCGGATTTTAATTAATGGGTTTTTTAATTTTATTTTTATTTAGTTTACAGTCAGACTTTTTGATCTCTACGACACAATTTTTACCAATTTTCTCCAATTTTTTTACTGAATGTAGAAAGTGATATAGATATCTTGTCCACAAATTTTTAGAAAAAAATTCAAATTAGTTTTTAAATTAAAAATCGGAATGTGGAGCCACCACCAAACCTTATCTCGCCAAACAAACCAAAAACCAACCAAACCAAACTGTTGTGATGAGATTATAAGGAAAGTGTGCTGTGACGAGTTTATAATGAAAGTTTATAACTTAAAATCTGGCATAAGTGAAAGGATGTTTTCAGTTTTGATTTAAAAGCGAAAATAAATGGTTGTTCTTTTGAAATAAGATATTTTAAATTACTCATTCTAACCTGTAATTTTATAAACGAACATTATATTTGGTGACACTTGGCGTGATTCTTGACGCAGGTTAGTTTGGTATATTTTTTATTGAAGAATGGAAGACCTTATTCGAAAACGAAAACCATTCAGAAAGACTTTTACAAAGACTGTCGGAATTCTATTCGAGGAATTTCGGAAAGAGACGCCCGATTGCAAGAATATTAAAGTGAAGTGCGTTACTCTCGATAGAATTTTTGATAAAATTAAAGAACTGGATGAACTTATTTTAAATTCAATCAAAACAGATACCAACAAAGGCTGAGAAATGACCTCAGGGAAAGATTTCGACAGGAATATCTCAGCATGCTCATACACCATAAGGAAAACAGAGCCGGAATTACCCAAATAAAACCTGGAGACGTGGTGCTTATCAGTTCGGACAAAAAGAGACTAGACTGGCATGAAAAAAAAGTAAGCTTTTTTATAAGAAGTTTTAAATTTGCTTGCTATGTTTACATTTCAGATCAAAAGCAATTGTACCAAATCTCACAAATGCTATTCCTTCTAATTTGTCGTAATCTTAATGTGCATGTACTCAAAAATACTGCTTTGTGGTTATATGGACTATTTAGAATTAATATTTAGACAGTTTTGCATATTGATATTAACAGTAATGTAAGGAACACCTAGCGTATTCAGGTCGGAATGCCATTTGGCAACTTTTGGCGTCCGTGAAAAAGTAAACACAGGGTTGCTATAGTTAGTAGTATTTTACGAAATATTTATATTAATTCCGGTACGGCATCAGTAAATTCACCTTTAAAAAATTATTATTTTAATTTTTATTATCAATATTTGGTTCCAAACGTTAAAAAATTATTAAGATTAGTTAATTTAGAATAATAATTACGTAGCTCGTTACTTGTTTGTTTTGTTTCATAGCCGGTTTATTGCTTCTCCAGATGCGGCTTATTCCTGTCATTGTAGTATGCTTTTTTTTCCCCGTGACGTATTCTCTCGGTTGCATTTCTTGAATTTCTTCCGCTGTTTCTGCTTACGGAGTGGTGCCGGTAGCGTGAGGGACTAGTTTCACATGATGATTTTTTTTTTATCATGTCTTGAAGCCCATTAATGTTTTAATAGTCGAAACTTAAAATGTTGTACGCCATATACGTTACGAAATTATCCCGTTTGCGCCGCAAATTTTAAAACTCGGAAATCTTTCGACTCCCTCCGGGCCGTCGATTATGGCCACTCGAGCCGTGATATCCTTAAAAAAACCGCTGGTACCCCCTCTGGGCCGTCGATTGTGGTAACTCGGCAATCCTCCGGGCCGTCGATTGTGGCCACTCGAGCCGTGATATCCTTAAAAAAACAGCTGGTACCCCCTCAGGGCCGTCGATTGTGGCTTCTCGGCAATCCTCCGGGCCCTCGATTGTGGCCACTCAGCCGTTATATCCTTTAAAAGACCGCTAGTGTCGATTGTGGCAACTAGACATGTGAAACTACGTTGTGATTATAATTTATTTAATCAAAAGTTGTTAATAAGTTAAATTATTATCGGTCTGCGGCCGATTATAATAAAATCCAAACCAAACCTTACACACCTTTCGAACAAATACTCACCTGCACAAAAACCGGAATTTTCAAAATAAACCCATTTCACGCTTTACTATTGTTTACATAATTCTTGTACGCTGTATTTTCAACCAAACCAACTTAAAAGTAAATTCGTTTGCAAGATTTGGCAACAAGATTGATGTAAACATCCATTGAGTTGCAAGTTGAACTGGAATGTTTACCAAGTTAAGTACGTTTTCGCTACTTGGCTGCAAAAGTTAAGTCGCCAAATCGAGACCGGCCTGAATATGCTAGCAGTACCAAATGTAACATGAATAGCAATTATTTTTTATCATTAGGGTCAGTGCGTTAAGTAAATGCACATTGATTATTTCTCTTATGCCTCCATGGTGAAAAATGTAAATTTTGTCCCGAGCCAATGTGGCTCTTTTCGGTAGCCAGCGTGCCAACTGCTCGCTTATTTGTTTTGTTTTTGCTGTGCCGGCTGCGAAGAGGCCAATGGGAATCGTCTGCTGTGTTCCGTTTTGGCGTAACTGCGTCATTTAACACCTTCAACGAACGCTGCGTAAACAAAAAAAAAGTAAATTTAACGGTGGGGACTTTTGATATTTTACTTATAAACAGGGCGCTACACGGCCTGTGCAAAGTTGGGTTGGAAAGGTTACGGTGACCAGCCGGCCGCGAAGCGGCCAATCGGAATTGCGCAATTATTATCGGGGGTTGGAGAGCGATAGCGAGCAGGAGAGCATTCGGAGAATGCACAGCCATACAAGAGTTCGACTTTGCGAGCCAGTGAGATTGCGCAGCAATCCAAGGGTGCGAGCTTGCGAGCCGAGTGAGATTGCGCAGCAATCTGCGAGCTTGCGAGCCTAGGGGCGAAGCCCCTAGTAGTAAAAATAAATATAATTTACAAGTTAATGTGCACAAGAGATAAATTATGTTATTTCAGTAAAAATTGGATTTTTTCTGAGAAGTCTATATGTATGTTTTTCGAGGGTGGTTCGATCTAAATATGAATATGAGGATATATTCTGGATATTCTGGAGGATATGAGCTTGAATAGTTATAAGCAAAAAAGAAAAAATATCGTATAATAATTTGGTTATGGTGTTATTTTGGTCAGATTTTTTAACCACGCATTTTGTTAGGTGAAAAACTTCAGATTTCTTTTCAGAATCTCCGAAAACATAGTCGTGTATAAATTTTGATCACAATACATATATTTTTATACAAAAACTGCGGGCTACTGGCATCCTTTCATTTGGGAATGTGGGGGTGCAAACAGATTTATGACATAAGATAAGAGTTTAGGAACATAGTGAGTGGGTGGTGTCTTCCCCGTGACTAGAATCCCCATCCTTAGAACCCAGGTGTTCGGAACTGAACAATAGCACAGCGATGGGGGGAAAAGGGGTTGTATATGTGATGATGTTAGTGTCTCTTTTGTTATTCCTAAAGGAATTACACGTAAATTGTAGGGAGGATTTTCACTACATGGTCCCTCAAGAGATGACCAGGTGTTATGCCGTGTTTAGAAAAGGAACCCAACTCTGAAGTAGGCGTGTCGGAAGGGGACACTACAATGGGGGGAAGCTTTGGAATGTTCATTTGGAAATGTTATACCAAAATGCGTCCATCTTTGGTCACTGAAATGCACTAGCATTTTTGTATTTATCAAAATAAAAAAGTTCAATTTTTAAGTTTAAGTTATTTTTTAGTCTATTAAGGAAGACTTTGTGAACGAACTTAACAACTTCATTTCCGTATAAAAATGTTAACTTTAAGTTTAAGATCCGGGTTTCGTGTAACTTAATTTGTTCGATACTTAATTTGTTCTATATTAATTATTCAGGACACACACACACACACACACACAATGGTCTTCATTTGTCTTATACATTTTGTTTAGGTTGATAAGCAGAAAACTCATTTTCGCGTGGCATATTTTCTTGCCAATCGTCGTTAATGAGTTAAAGGTAAAGAAGTTAAGGCTAAAATAATGTATTAAAATATTTTTGCTTTACTTATTAGAGTGAAACATTTTTGGTTTCTCGCATAATTACCTACAAATAAATTTACTGCCACAAATAAATTGCTCCAGAGAAGTTCTCTCCTCCTAAAAGACGATGTATATAGAGAACTGAACTATGAAATTCTCCTAGGTACAGAAAAACTATTCATTTTACTACAAATTAAAATTCTTCTAAATGAAGTATTGTAATAGTCCGCACAGTGGGTCAAAAGTCGTAAAACGTGGCCAAAAGTCAAAAAATAAAACTTTGAATAAACATTTGATATTTATTTGGTACACCTGCAGACGATATTTCAACGGATTGAAAACCGTTAATATTCTTTTTGCTTGATTATTATATTTACCGTACTACGCGCTCTAAGTAGAAAAACAAAGGATGATCATTTCAAATGTGATTTTGACTCTTAACAGTCACAGAGAATTTTTTGCGTTTTAAAAATAGAGATTAAAAATGCAAAACACACCTGAAGGTATGTTATGTTATTTTTAGTTATGAGTTTTTATCGTATTTTTAATATTTTCATTTAAAATTAAATTCATTATTTCCCCGTCATAATTCAATAGTTTAACTGTAGACGTTTGGGTTAAATAAAAAAAAATCCCCCCCTATCCCCCCGCTAAAATATGTTCTATGATAAAGTTTAGAACCTATATAAATGGTTTCAAGTGAAATCTCGTCGTAAGAAAGAAAACTAATAATTTAAATTAATGCGTAAATCGTAAACGTACATATAGTACTAATATTTAGTTGTAAACATGGTAGTTGCGAGGGCAATTGCACCCTCTACCCCGGATTTGGAAGTTGTAAGAAAAATACGTACGTATATATAATATACGTTGTAAGAAAATTAATAATGAAATAGTAGAACGGTTTAAAAAATTATTTCGCGTATTATTTCGCTTTCGATTTGAGTGTAAAGGTACATAGATGATTCTAATATGTAAAAAGAAACAAAAAGTAAAGAAAACTATATCTGGCGAAAAATCAATCGTTAGCCTACAAGCGGCAAACCTTAAATCCGGCCCTGATTTTAAATGGAGTTGAGCATAAGAAAGAAAGCGCTCTCATGTTGTTTATTGTTTGGATAATTACTTCACTTGGCTGCTATTCCAAATCATTAAAAACGCGCAATTTTTTTTTTTTTTTTGAGTTTTTGATCATAAATAAAAAAAATAATTTGAACATGACTTATTTTCACTAAATATATTCTATACATAATGTCTGAAACATACCCTAAATAATAGTAATAGTAAAGTATAGTAATAAAAAGTAAAAATAGTAAGTCCGTAACAAAGAATTTAAAATATGCAGAATAATATCAACCGAATATTTAATAATGAATATATATTTTACTTATTTTGACACAATTTTGTTCTTAAAATAGTTCATAAAACATAATCTAATACTTCATAGTTCGTTTAAAATCCGTCAAATACTTTTGGCCATCTTTTGCGACTTTTGCCCCACTGTGCTCCGTCTCAAATCAAACTCAGTACTAAATCAAACTCAGTACTATCCGTCCGATTAAAAAAAATATTCTGTATTACATCAGCGACCTTCACTTCTTTCTCTTTGAGTACCAGTGGCTTAGTGGTAGTGCTTTGCATTGCAATGGCACAGGTCCGGGGATCGAATCCCGGATTGGGCGAGGTTGACCCATCCTTTCATCCCTTGAGTGAGTCGATAAAATGGGTACCAAGCATGCTTGGGAACTAAACACTGGGGGTTCCGCGTGAGGCTGACCACCTTACCGGGACATATGCCTAGCACCCCAGATCCCTAAGTCACGAAAGTTGAAATGGGCACGGCAGGCCTTGGCCTAGTAATGGGCTGCTGCGCCGAGGAGTTTAGTTTATTCTTTTTATCTGTCAACAGTCTGCACAGTTAAATCACATTGACATTTATTTATTATTTATTAAAATCGCTGTTTCCACGTCAGCAATCGCATGGGAAACTATATTTAAATTGAATACATGAAGAAAAATTTATTTTCGTCATTAAATCAGTTCGGAAATACGTAACAACGTCCAGCAGTATGTGATTCTGTATGTTTCATTATTTGTCTATTAAGAAAGGGGCACACAGCGTTCCATTTTTTGCATAAAAAGCTGGTTAGTTTTGATTTACGTTTAAGCGTGTATAACTGTATAAATGCTTCAAAATAACAAATTATCATTGTGATAATTTATTTTGGCGGTTTTTGTTGTCCTAAAGTAATTTGAAATTTTTTCAGTAAATAGGAAATTCGGAAAATTCTATTGTGAGAATGATTGATAACGGTCATTGCCACACCCCGAAACCCTTTTGAAGAAGTTTAGAAGTTACCATACTATTTAGACCGTGGGCCAAGCCTGAGAAAAGCGTTTTTTAAATACTTTCGTTACAAGTATCGAGGGGCAATCTGAAAAGTACGGTAATAACTTAAAAACTAAATAGACAATTGAAAAACACATTTTTCTGGAAAAGATATTTGCACATTTATTGAAAATATTAAAAAATATAGCGCACTTATTACTCATTTAACCGCTTTACACCTTTACTTTCCACTCACTACTCTCCAATCATAATCTCTGATTCATTCACTTCTTCTGTAACAACCAATTGGAATCGCTGTACCGTGGCACTTTTAAACACTTACCTCTTTCTGTTTGTAAACAAACAGAAATTTTCGCGAAATATACTTGAGAGAGAGATCATCACACATATTTATATCTTATGTAATTCGCTTGAATTTTAATTTTAACTCTTGGCTATATAATCCGTAAAAAAAAATATTATAAAGAATCATCTGTAAACATTTGAAATGTCTATATCTTCTCCAGAAACTTGTTGTTTACACATTACTGATGCCTTGGATTAAATTAATCCGTTTTCCAAAACCACTTGGACAAAAGCTTCTATTTGTATTCTTAAATGGATACCTTTGGGTGGCGAAGAAGCAAAAATCGCTTCTAACTTGCAGAATGTTCCAGTGGACAATCAATTGAATATTCCTGATGACTCTGCTATTGGTTTTCATCAGAAGTGTTATAATAAATTCACTGGATGGTAATTCACTCGGATGTGTGGTCAACCTGTACCAGAAATTTTAGTTCGTCAAGTACATTGTAAATGTAAAAAGAGTGCTTGTACTACAGCAATGTGTTCATGTTTCAAATCCAAAAGTTTCATGCACTGAATTTTGTGCCTGCATTAGCTGTCAAAACTGTGAAACTGAACTTGATTAATCTGATTGTGAAATTGATATGAATCATGCATTAGATTGATATGAATTATCTACCATTTAGAATATGATTTATCTACCTACCCTTTTTAAAACCTAAGATAAAAATTCTCCAGGTGCCCTTTTGAATAAAATTGTCCGTAAAACTGTCTGTTAAATCAAATAGTTTCTTAAAAGTTTTCCGCAAAAATAAATACATTGTTCCTCCTGAGTTCTATTTGCCTATATTATCTGGGGTGTGCTTGTGTTTGATTCATGTAATATATTATTATCAAAGTGGATATAGTATTCTTTTCCCTAATTTTAGTAATAAATTTGTGAATGAAGAAAAAAATTTGAAGAGTAAAGATCTGTAACAGAGGTAGATATATTTATTATTAAATGCGAATGAATTTATTGAATAAATTAGGGTTTTCGTAAGTGCATTCTTATTATAAACAAGTATGCATGAGATAAATGGGGGGTTGATTTTTATAGTAATAACCCAGAGAGCATTTCACTACAGTCACATAATAGTTTTTTGCCTACTGATATTTTTATACTTTAATACCCATTGGTATATTTTTTTAAAAACACAGAATTTAAAATGTGAATGATTTCCAATACGATTATTGTATGTTTTGTTTACATTCGCTAGAAAAAAAAGAGCTATTTTGTTTGTAGTCATTTTAAAAAAGGTGTTACATTAGTAAATGAAAAAGAAATTAGCAAATCTATTTTCTTTTTGTATATCCGATTTAAATAACAAAAAATCTTATTTAAATTTTCATTTTCTGATTTTTCTTTTTCATTTCAAAAATAAAAGTGAATTTTTAACGCTTTAATTAAAATCAATCGTCTTCTCCTGTGCCCTCGTTTGTTTTTGTTTACATTTTGACGGATCGACGATCTTATAATACGGCAGCGCTGATTGGTTCACCGAGTAGCTTTATAATAGAACATGGCTTCTGATTGGACTGTGTGATGCGGTCAAGAAAAAAATAGTGCATTTTATTTTAAATAATTTGAAGATAATGTGCAAATATTAAATCCAAAAAAGTTGATTTTACGATTGAGCTATCATTTTAGTGTATTTTCAGGTATAAATAAAATTGCCCCTACGAACTTGTAACGGATATGCACGATAGCTAGTTTGGCCCACGGTCTAATTCAAAGTGTCAACCTCTTTGAGGGGGACTAGTTACTATTTATCACTATCCATTTAGACCTGCCTGCTTTACAACCGAATCAAAGGCTTGACATGATAACATGTACACAAAAGAGTTGGATAAATAAAAGAAGCAAAGGTGTCTCATATGGCGACAGGCATCTAGGTCTGTCTGGGTTTTAAAATGGTAACGTTTGAAAATATATAAAATTCCTATACGCAATTAAAACATGAATTGAAAGTAATTGCAAGTTTTAGGAGCACCAAAATTTATTTCAATTCTAGGCATATTGCTAGAGGAACTGATTAAGGGTCTTGTTGGGTAATAGTTCGCCATATACAATTCCAATGGAGAACCAAAAATGGATATTTATAATTATAAAATATAAATAAGACGATTTTTAATTAGTTTTCAACAGATATTACAAGAAAAATGTATTTATACAAGATGTTTTGCAAAAATTCAAAATTTTCATTTTTTAAAGCCTTTTAAAAATCTTACTACTCACAATTTAAAGAATTTTTAAACTTTTTCTTTGAACACATGTTCATCAAACTGTGGAAGGATTTAATCTAGCCAACAAAGGAAAGTAAAGGTTTATGTGAAAAGGTAAATTTTGACTTTTAAAAATTATTTTTTAACTTGAAAATTTAAAAAAAAACAGATCTTATTACGTCCACACTTTCATGAAACTCATATTTGTCAATGTAAAAAAAAAATACTCTTTGGGGCTCTAGCTTAAATATTTACAAAAGCCTTGGGGATTTATGAAAAACCCGAACTGAAAAATTGAAAGTGAGATAATTAAGATAAAGTTTCAATTTTTTAATAGTGCCAACTGGGAGGCAAATTATAAAATTAAAGAACTTTGCATCATGGTTTAAAAACAAAATTTTCAAAAAATGACATTTTTGATGATTTTGAGGTACTGTGTCTCTAAGCTTAATAAGGATTGAGCTTTTATAAGGATATACATTATGATAATCAGAGCTTCAAAAGTTGTCAAATAAAGAAATTTGGAACAAAAACTACTTATACGTATTTACAGGAGAGACCAAAAAAATGAACGGATTCCTTTCTGCATTTAGTAATTCAAATGACTTGTGACCAAACATGGCTACCCGAGACTCTCAGGATTGAGGAGAACCCCTCCCCTTTCATTCCTCCCTTGCTGAAACTGACAGGTCAGTGATTAATAGTTCACACACAGGCCTTTCAAGAGGTAACGAAAGGGCTTACGATTGAGGGAATGTGTATGTGCTACATTGTACACGTCGCTAAGGGATGTCTCACATTTTCATATTGCAATTTACCTGAACCCCTACCCGGCAAACCACCCGACCCCAACGTGATTAATTATACCATATAGAGATTCTGACCATGAAGATTCTGGCCATGAGGCATGAACCGAGTGGGTAACACAACACCAAGATTCTGGAAGAGTTTCCGGCTTGAGACAAAGCAACTTTGCAGACTTTCCGTTACTGTTATTCTACTATTTAGAGTATTAGAGTTGTTGTATTTTAATGGGAAGAGAGGATTCCGGAGTAGTGCTTTTGTGATTTCTTCCATAAAAGTAAGTCTGATGGCACATTTTCCTTTTTTTTGTTTAAAAAACACACACATTGAGCTAAATTTGGTCCATGAGCAATAATCTAGTCCTGGTCTAGTCAGTAGTAATAATAATCTAGTCATACAGCGCGTCCCAAAAGTTTATAGACAGCTGTTTTTTTCAAGTTAAAGAGAAGAATAAGCGAGTGTGAATGACGAAATAATTTATGCAAATATCTAAGAGAGTATTTCAAATAATAAAACGCTCAAACAACTGTGAGAGATCATAAATTTATTTTTAAAAAATAAAAACGAAAAAATGCTGTCCCAAAAGTTTATGGACAAAAGGTGTTAAGAGCTGTTTTTATTAATGAAAATATAAATTTGCATATTCTATTATTTGTACACGTGACGTAATAGCTTCCTGAGATAAAAAACTAGTGGGTTGTTCCTTTTTTGATTCATTGCAAAGATGCCTGCCAACGTGCAATTTACGAAAAATGAAATTTTACAAATTCATCGTTTAAAAGCTCGTGGGATGAGAGTTGTAGATATTGCTAGAAGAATTAAGCGTAGCAAAGCTGGAATTTATCAAATCCTAGCGAAAGGTGACATTTTCGAACCAAAATCTCGTCCTGGAAGGCCAAAAAAGACAACAAAGAGGCAAGACAGAGAAATTGTGAGACTTGTTTCGACCGAAAATTTGTCTGTACGATCTACAGCCAAAGAAATTACAGCTTCAGTATCAAAATCTACACTGTTAAAAATTACATTACAAAGACGAATGGCTAAGTGTGGTTTTCAGTGACGAAAAAAAGTTTAATTTAGTGGCCCCGATGGATGGAAGTACTATTGGCACGATCTTCGGAAGGAACGGTTACAGTCCACTCAGCCGAATGAAACTCAACCGAACGCCCTAATCCGCAAAATCTCGCCAAATTTCATGGCAACATATTCACCATTATGGCGATAATGTTTTCGACATAGATTTTTCTTTCGTTATCCTGCACTTCAAGATGGCTAACGATTTGACTGGTTTATCGCTCTAAAATAGCAATTGTGCTTAAGAAAACAAACCGCATACATATAAACACCCAACATATACGGCCCCTCCGAAGATAGCTGACAGCTTTTCACTAAGGGGCTGAGAATTTTACTGAAGAGAGCGGCTGTCATAATGATGTCTTCGCCAAGCACAACCACACTTTATCACCAAGTTGGCTACTTTTTGCGGTTTCGGCTGAGTCTCATTCGGCTGAGTGGACTGCCACGGAAGGGACCAAGGTCCTTTTTAAGCAGGCAACAAGGAGGGGGTTCAGTAATGGTGTGGGGAGCCTTCTCCTTCAACGGAACAACTGATATTGCTTTTTTGAAAGGTCGGCAATATTCTGATGATTATCAAGGAACTCTTGAAGCTCACTTACTTCCATTTGGGGAGTTGCTAGGGGGAAATAAATGGGAATATCAACAAGACAACTCCTTTCATGTGTCTAACTCCACTATGCAGTGGTTTAGACGCCACAATGTTAAAGTTATGGAGTGGCCAGCTTTAAGTCCTGACCTGAACCCTATAGAGAACCTCTGGGGAATACTTTCGAGGGACGTTTATGCAAATGGGCGCCAATTTGCAACAGTTCAAGATCTAACGATGCAAATTGAACAAAGTTGGTTTAATTTGAAGCCCGAAATTCTCCAAACTCTTGTTTTAAGTATGCCTGATCGAGTTTTTCAAGTGATAACGAAGAACGGTTTAAAAATTTGAACAATAGTGCAAAATTAAATGGAAAAATGGACTTGTCTATAAACTTTTGGGACAACTAAATTTTAATTTTTTTCATTTTTCACTAAATCTGTGATGTTGTTATGTTATTTGTGTACAGTACTAATATTGTATTGATATTTTTGATATTTAAAAATAAAAAAAAATTCTTGCGAAACGTTTTCCTATTATAAAATTCAAAAAACACAGCAGTCCATAAACTTTTGGGACGCGCTGTATAATCTAGTAGCACAAATAAGTTTTCAAAAAAATTGCAAAAAATCTAAATTATATATAAAATTCTATACTATATTTAAACAACCAGTTAAACTTTTTTTAATGTTTTGTTTTGAAATTGATGAATGAAAATTCTGGACATATATATAGTTGTTACATTTCATTATTAGTAAACAATATAATTTATTGTATATAAAAGGAGTCATTTAAACTTCAAAACTTAATTATTGAATATTATATTATTGTTCAATTTCATTACAAAAGTTTTTTTAAAAAACAAAATCGAACTTGTACTCATCATAGATTACATATGCTGATTGCGGATTGTGGAGTTACCACACGGCCCTTATCCATGTGGGATCTTTGCTTTTTGTCGATGTAAAATACATAATTGAATAAGAGAAATGAGCGTAGCTACCTGATATATTTGTTATTTAAAATGAATTTGTATGCGTTTTCTTGAATAAGTTTTGGATGTAGTATGTTTTAAAGATATATTTAGCTCTCTATGAATTCTCCTATACTTTTATTTGAATACATCCCTTCTACTTTTCTTAAAAGAGTACCAACTTTTTAAAAGTAAATTTCCTGTTCTTTGTACCGCGATTGCAGTTATATCTTCTGGTTTACTAAACAGTTTACTATTGATTGCATATTTTAATATACTCATTCCGCTGACAACAAAAATCTTCAGCGGCGAAAGTGTTCTATTTATCTATAGTAGACAAAAAATCAATATTTTCTAGGAAGTATTAGAATTTCAATAATTTGTAAGCTTAAATTTATTTTAAAAAATTAAAGTACTGCGTATATTTAAAATTTAGTTCTAAATTAAGTCCAAATAAATGTAAGGTAATAAGTGTAGTGTGGGGTTGTTGCATGTCGTGGATAGCAATAGCTCCTACTCCAACAGTTTGTTGCCTGGAATTACTTATGTTTTGGTATTCGAAAATGAGTTTTCTAAGAATTTTTTCTTAATAATTTTTTTAAATGCTAATTTTTTGCTGTGCTGTTGGTTGATCAAGACAAAGAAAGCTTGCATAGAAAAAAAATTATTTTCATCTAAATCGGTCATTTTGTGAGTGAAACCGAAGCAACCAATGAAATCCAGTGCGCATACAAATGAAAAAAAAAGCGTTACATAATCTGAAACATTCACATTCGTTTAATTAGTAATTGATAATAATTGAAATAGTAATTATTTACCTAGTTTATAATTACAGTTGTATAAGATAAATAAATTTTATAATAAATTTAATTTTTTAAAAATTAACAATTCGCATTAAGCAATTGATTGGCTAAGTAAACCACAGGAGTTAACAGGGGGAGGGGGGGGGGTAAAGGAAAATTCCCTAAACAAGGGGCCCATCCAAAATTAAGAAAATAGGGGCCAATAATGTTGCCTGCCTCCCCCCCCCCCCTAAATCAGGTCCTGGGTACGTCCTTGTGTGAGGGAGTGACGATTCCGTAGGAAAAATCATATAATATCATTTTCAAATAATTTTTTTCAAATTTAGTGATTTTGTATGTTAATCTACATCTAAATGCTCACAATTTGATACTAGTAAAAAAATACTCACACTTATCTATAATTGGAATGAGATTGAGGGAGTGACGATAGTAAAAAACTCGCATGCTATTTTTAATACTAAAAGTACCATAAAAACGTTATCATTCATGAAGCAAAACAACTGATGGTTGATTTAGAAGCCTCAACCCAGCTAAGAAAAGCAGCAAAAAACCTTGAAAAAAAATTGAAGGAAAGCTGCAGGAAAACTGCAGGTATTTGGAACCAAAAACCTTCATTAAAAAACCTTTATTTTCCCTTCATTCGAAAACCTGCAGGATAAGTTTAGGTTTTTAGGTACCAAGTTCTTTCACTTTTCTTTCATCAAAAGCCTCCATTTTCCCTTCATCAAAAAACCTTAATATTTCCTTCATTGGAAAAACATTTAAAAAACTGCAGGATAAGTGAAGATTTTGAAGTTGTATTTATACCCAAGTAGGAAGGAAGGAGCACGGGATTTGATCCGGGGGTATTTGAGTAGCTGTTCAGTGCGCTACCAACTGCGCTATTAGAGCTTGCAAATTGGAGCGTGTTTTAAAATTACGAATGATCTATCTTATAATTAGAACATACAAAATTACACACTCCATGGATTCGATTATAGTCAATAAATTTGATTCATGATTTTGCGTACAATTTGTCTATGATTTTTATTTAAAAATATTTAAATTAGATTTAATTAATTGTTCTAAGGTGGTAATAAATAAATTGGATGCAAATTTTGTGAGTTAGAAAAAAAAATATATCTTAAAAATTCATTTAAGATTAATTTATTTTTAAATTTTCTATAAAAAGGTGAGAGTAAAGCTATTGAGCAAACTGAAATATTAAGCAAATAATTTTTAATTTTCTTTTTTTCGTTTAAATTTTACTGTCTCTTTATATAGGTGGCATTATTTTCTTCTTTTTTGCAAAATCAAATCAAAAACGTCCAGGGAAATCGGAAAAAAGAATTTGAATCGCCAATTATAGCTTTGAGATCGTTTCTGAATTTTTAGAAGTTACAGATTAACAAAACCTAGATCTGCGATTTGAACATATTAAGATAATTTGCTGCAAAATTTGCTAATAAACTGCAAATGTTTACATTAAAAATTAAATGTTTTTTCGCGAAAAATTCCAACAATTTTTAGCTGGGATACAATTACTACAAGTGTAAAATATCAAAACTTAATTTCAAAAATAAAGAGCAATTTTAAGATAAAGATTCACTACAAAAAATTTTACAGTATTTTTGGGGTTAACGCACACATTATTTTTTAAAAATAACTTTAAATAAACTCACAACTGGTTAACCCATTTGATACTTATTTTCAATGACGCTTCATTAGAGTCGTCGAAAAAAAGTTTACAATGGTATGATAATGCAGCACCATGAAGTTATTGGTTTGTAAAATTTCCCTTGAGCAGCAACCCACTTGTCGACATTGTTGCAGAAAACAATTTTGGCCCCTGCAGGCTTTATGTGTAACTCTATGCTATAAAGAATTATGCACATGTTGTATTAATTCTCTGCAGAAAGTTTTTTAGACTTCAGAAAAATGGCTGTTTTCTTTAAGAATAAAAAAAAATCACCTTAAAAAAGTTTTACAAACATGCAGTTCTGAAACTCAGTTGCTGAATTTCTCAGTACAATACCTTTAAAAAAAACATTTTCCTTGCATAAAACCTTCATCTCTCTTCAAAAGCATTGTTTTTTTGCTGAAATTTAGTTGCTGAATTTTTCATCACAATACCCTTAAAAGTACTGCAAGTTTAATGCTGAAAACATTTCCCTGCATTAAATCTTTATCTCTCGTCCGAAAGAAGCAGTTTTTGTGATGAAATTTAGTTGCTGAATTTTTCATCATAATACCTGTAAAAGTACTGCAGGTTTTATGCTGAAAACATTTTCCTGCATAAAAGCTTTATCTCTCATCCAAAACATGCAGTTTTCCTGCTGAAATTTATTTGCTGAATTTTTCAGCACCGTACCCATATAATACTGCAGGTTAAATGCTGAAAACATTTCCCTTCATAAAATCTTCATTTCTCTTAAAAAAACCTGCATTTCTGCATTTTCCATGCAGGTTTTTTGCTGATTTTTTTAGCTGGGAATCCTTTAAGTATGTAAATTTGGCATGTAATATGACATGTAAATTTAAATTCGATTTCTTAGTCGTCTAATAAGTTTTTAACTGAACTTTAAATCAGTGTTGTAGGAGTGACTCTATAACCCAGGGACATTACATATTCATAAAATTACATAAAACAATTGAGTGTAGAAAAACATTAAATACATTTTCTAAAACTAGAAACTAGCTAACCATAAATAGTTCCACTAAAAAGGATTATTTATTTAAAATTGCCTTTTTTATGATGTTAAAAGTTGTAAAAGCATAAACATGTATAGGGACAGCGTGAGGGAGTGACAAATCGGGTATTTAAACGAAATTTTCTGTAAGTAAATTATAATTATTTGATATTTTTTTAGTGGGACAAGTTAGGTTGTGGGTCAGTTTAAACTAATCAATCACAAACATGTATATATAATTTGAAAATAAAGAGCAAGGTATCCGAGACATCGATTTGTCTCTTTTACAGAGAATGACCCATATGCCCACCGCATATGACTTCTTGGGGGTCTACCTCCATCGACTTGGACTGGCTGCTGATGAGACTTTCCATGAATGCCATACATGCATTCAATTTTAAAATTATTTCACATTGGCTATTTGAGCCTACGACGTCGTAAAATTAATTAAAAATAAGTAAAATAAATTAAAATGATTAAAGTTTTAAATATTAAATCATTTAATTATTTAATTGGGGGCTTTTAACATGTCGTATTTAATTTGTTAGTTTCTACAAATTGTTTATATGTTAGCTACATCGAATCTTCGAAAATTTTTGTGATTTTTTTTTTTACTTTCATGAAATATTTTGCTAATACTTGTTCCAAACCTGTTATTGAATCCACTAATTTCTTAAAAACTAATTTTTGTGCAATTAGTTTTGTATTTAGTACATTTTGTATTAGAATTATTCTAAAATTACAAAAAAATATCGTAAAAATACTAGCTGCATTTTGGAATCTTTTTAATGACTTGAAATGCTTTTGTAATATTTTTTTTTTTGTAATTTTAGAATTAAATGGTATTTTTTCGATGATGCCGTAGCACTTTTCTCCTTAAAGTGGTGGCAGCACTGGCCATTGCCCTCTTATTCTAGTCCTCCATGCGCGCCTCTTCGTTATTATGGAGGTCATGTGATCTGTCAATCTAATACTTTAACTATGATATCTATGATAAAAATGGAATTCGCATGTTATTTCAATGTAGAATAAATTTTTCGTAATTTAAACTTTAAATAAACTTCTAATTTAATTTTTTAAATGAAATTTAGAATGTAGCCTAGTCTAATTTTGTGCTTCAAAATGACGTATCCCACTTGCTTGTAAGACTTACGGATAGTTCTGTGAAAGTGGGTGACAGACAGACGGACGGACGGACAGACAGATGGACTGAACGATTATAATACCTTCCACTTTTTACGTTATAAACGTAGCGTGGAAGCTAAAATTGAACGCCTTGTGCCTCTTTCTAAACTAATAATACAAACAATAAAAGAATGAAGAATATCACTGTGATATACAGTCCTGACAAATTATTAGACGCACTGCAAGATTTCATGTATCAATCAATCAATGATGAACAAAATACCTTTAGAAGGACATTTGTGTTCCTAAACTTAAGCTATTGAATTGAAAATACTATCTGCTATACTTAATACATATATCGAAATCTTTTTTAATGATATGGCATTCTTTGGTATGTTTTCATCATTACTAAAAAAATACAGTACGTCTAATATAATTTGTCCAGGGACGGTACTATATGATGTCATTCCAAACTGATTTATATCACAAAAATAAATTTCTTTTAAATCTCTATTTAATAAGACGAAAGCTTCTCGTATGCGATAGTTGTGAGTGGCAATGGTGATTCAATTTGAATAAAAATGAACTTATTATTCTTTTCAAATGAGTATTAAATTCTACAGTTTTTTTTAACAATTAAAATACTTCGAATTCAATTTTTTCCCCCGTATTTTTTAATGTCTTATAGTTTCGATCAGCGAAATAAATAGAATGGGCTGCTTATTCAATAGTCAAGCAGCTTCCAAAAACGTCCTCAACATGAAAATCGCCAAGATGAGAAAGGTTGCTACGTATGGCAACTTTTCGCTACTGTTTGGTTTGAACCATGCCAATTGTCACCAGACCTGAAAATCAGATAAGAGTAGCCTGGCAAACCGAAATGGTGACTCACATATGTTCCCAAGTCACGTGGGTTCCTAGCATCCACCTAGCTAGTCGCTCGGCGTTTTTTTTTAAATGTTTTTGCAGACGACTTTTACCCCATAATTCTTAATTTTCTCTTCTTTCTTTGATCATAAATACTATTTGATTACATTCGTTTAATCTTTGTGCATTACAACAATCGCGGATGTTGCATTATTCTTAATTTTGTAAATTTTTTAAATCTTAAATTTGCAGAAATCTATTTTTATTTATTGGTAAAAACAATAATATTATAGAATTGCAGTACCTTTTAAAGTGCCTGTACAGTGTGCAAGATGCCAAATTCTTGTTCAAAGAAAACTAAACAACCAATGAAATCGCAATATAAAGATTGTGACATCATAAGAAATATTCCCGCATTGTAAAGAGCGGCTGAAAAAAGGAATTATCACACTTCACAGGTAACATTTATTTAGTTCTGCATACTTTAATTTGTCTTTTTTTATATACTATTCTTTTTATAGAGGGAATTTATTCTAAAAGTTTTTTTATACTGAAGAATCATCTTCATCTCATGAATAAGTGAACACTGCAAAAATTCTAATTAATCTTTGGGGTCAAGTGAATGGGAATATTTCTTATGACGTCACGCTCTCTATACTGCGATTTCATTGGTTGTTTAGTTTTCTTTCCCTACTACTTGAAACAAGCTCATCATTGGTTTTTTTATAACGTCACGCGCTCCGAACTGCTATTTTCATTGGTTGTTTTGTTTTCTTTGACAAAGTGTTGAAACAAGCCCATTAAATTAATGATCTGAAAATTGACAGCTTAGCTTAGAAGTAGAATATTTTTGGTATATTTTGGCAAAAAATTCAATTTTTCAAGTAATCTTAAATAGACGTACAAAAGCCAAGAAATAATCTGATATCTATTACAAAGATCTTAAAAAAACCCTAGCGATTCCTCTTTGTTCCTTTCCCAACTTTCTTTTCAACCAATGGAATTGCAGTACAGAGATTGGGACGTCACAAGAGACCAATCGGTTTGTTTTTCGTAATAAGGGAAGAAAACCAAACAACCAATGATATTGCAGTAAGAAGAGTGTGACATCACAAGAAACATTCCCATTTTTTGACGCTTTTTATTACGACATATTTACTGTGCACCAATCCCATATACCAGGCATTGTTTAATGGCATGATTTTTTTTTAATTGCCCAGCACGATTCATTCAGTATTTAGTTAAAAAAAATTGTATTGTTTATCAAAACGTAATTAACTTTACAATATCCCTGATCATCATATTTTAATTTATGTTTTCAATCAAATAATCAGATGTGAGCAATGCACAAAACCGCTCGAAATTGTATCCCACAATTAAACTTCCCCGCAACTAACCTCCATTCCGATCCTATCTAGTGGTCCCAACCAATGAAATAATTAAAAAAAAAGAATGAAAACTCCAAGGAACGTCATCTGAAGCAATCTAATAACATTTAAATCAATTTTTGTTTTGAAATTTTTTCAAAACCCGAAAAAACTTATAATCTAATTGAACAAGAACAACAGCAGCGCACACAATCAGGCCCTGACACCTGACACAATCCGCAGTCGGCTTCATTAACTTCATATTAATTTTTTTGCAAATGAATAAAAACGATAAAATAAACTTACTTATGATAATTGTATAAGATTTTGTACAAGCTTTGTAAAAAAAATGTTTTAAAAACAATTAAAACGAAATTACGAATACATTGCTCTGAATCAATGAGCCGGATCTCTAATTAGTAAGTATAAAGATGAGTGTGACATCCACTGATCTCTAGGGTTAATGGATCGCGGAAAGCTCTCCCCCACTACGGAGAGTTTGAAGGCATCTCTTTCTCCCAGGTGTTCCCCAAATTTTCGTTTTACAATGAGACTCTATGGGAAATTTGTCATTTTTAAAAAATTACTGCGCATTGAGTTTTTTGTTTATAGATCTGCTGTAACGTTTGAACAATCATACTTATGTTGTAGATCGTAGGAAAAAATATTTCTGGGTTCTTATCTATGTTAAAATGTGTTTTTTTTACCACCAATTGCGACTCTACTTTTCGCCAAATTTGGCGAATTTCTCGTTTCGGTCTTCCCCCAAAGACGCCGTCGGTTGAGGGGTTGACCGCAAATAAGACTTTTGACGTGCGTCAGCGCTTTTTTTGATTTTGCGCTATGGTGCTTGTGTGCATGTCTTATTTAGGGAATTATTATTTTCTTAAAAATTTTATTAATCAGAGATAAATCTTTGGTTTGATGACAAATATGAATGAATGCTTTATATTTAAAGTATATGTTTAATGATTTTTTTTTTGTTATGATATGGAGGAACTGACGAACTGTGGTATTTAACATTTGAAATAAGCTACAATTAATGATTTAAAAAAAAAAACATAGTATAAAAATAAAAAAGGCATGCATTAAAATTAGAAATAATGATTTTTTTAATACTTTCGGGGGAATTTAAATGTATTGCAATAATGACATATTGTTTTCTACATAATTGATTGTTATTAAAAATTACGAAAATAATTCAATACATTACTTTATATCTTTGTGTAACTTTTTTTACAAAAGGAAATTAGTTTTTTTTAATTTTGGGATGATTTTCTTTTTAATTATAAAAAATTTGTTTAAAGATTTATTTTGTATAATAAATTGAAATAATTAAATATTTATGCATAACAAATTACTTAGAATTTATTATGTATAATTTAAATTAATTAAATATGGTTTTAATTAATACTTAACCCATTTACGATGACTGTGTGAATACCATTTGAACCTTCATTTCTAAGTTTAAATTCTAATTTAATTTTTTCATTTTTTTTGGGGTAACTTAATTTGCTCTTCATAAATTGATCGGGTCTCTTTTGTCTTATTTATTAGATAACCTTTAGCATAAAGCTCATGTTCGCACGGTAATTTTTTTACCAATCGGCGCTAATAGATTAAATATCATCACATAATTAAATTGGTGTAATTTATTATAAAACTTGAAATAGAGGAATTATATTTAATTAAAATATATCACATGAATGAATATTAATAAAAAACTACCAAAACTTCAAACCTTTATTAAGTATATGATCTGGGTAAATATTGTAATTTTTTTTTCTATATATATCGGTTCGAATCGTTACGTCAGGCAAGCGATTTCCCCTACCCCCTCCATGTCACGATCCATCACATCAGCGCATACCCCTCCCGCATCTAAGCTTGACGCAATTTATGTACGTCCCCTTAAGAAGAAAAAATATATATCAACACTTTGTAACTTAAATCGAAATATAAAGCGATAAACCGCGCCAATCTGGCACTTCTAAAAACAAGGTCAACTCAAAAGCGAAGCGTCAGAGCGGGGTATGGGGAAGAGTGATCCATTTCAAACTTCAGATCAGTGGTGACATCACGTGCAATGCTCTCATACCTATTTTTACTTTTTGACGGTGGCAACTATTTGGTCTATCAATTCCTGGTAAACATCGGCGAGGCGATCGGCCCACAGCGTCAGTAAATCGGCCCCGTAGCGTCAGTTAGCTTTGTTCGTTTCGATATTTATCCGTCGATGCCCGTGTTAATCTAAAAAAATTATATCATCGTTAAAATTAATCGTATTATTGGTTAAAGTATTGATTATGTCGCCTATTTCAAAACACACAGAGTAAATAATTATCAACTTAGGGAGAAAACGATAAAGACATTATGGCGTTCAGTCTTTAGATGTGTTTCGAACGTGTAAAAAGTTAAGTAATTTTTTTTATTCGGGAAAAAGACTTAATTATCAATATGGAAAGTAGTAATTCTTCGTCCGAGTTCCCAAATGGTACCCCTAACAACCAAATCACAGACTCTAATTCCAAAAAAACGTGGGTTCCCAAAAGTCGACCAGTGCCAAGCGATCGGAAACATGGTAAGAAGCGAGAACACTCTCCAGAGAAGGAGTGGGGTAAAGGAAAGTCCCCTACACGAAAAAATCCAGACAATTCTAGGGAAGACGAAGGTAAGGATAAGCCCAAGGAGGAATTGCAATTCCAACCTACCCAGCAACCTCCTATATCCATTCATGCCGCATCAACTTCTACTTATCCGACCAATGGGTATGCTACGTCAGATTATTATGCTGTAGATCCAAATCAGAATAATTATATGATGCCTCAGTATAACATGTACAACACGATGAATCAGTGGGGTGCTTCTGTTAGCTCAAGTATGCCTCCATGGACATGACTTCCACCAGCACAGGTATGAATCCCTACCCCTATGTCGTCCCAGCAGACCCATCCATGTATGGAATGATGGGCCCCATGGCTGGATACTGTCCCATGCCCATGATGAACGGTGCCATGCCTCCCATGGTCCCTCCAAAGGTCACCAAGACGTTCCCCAACTGCACCCTTGCTGCCCCTCCCCCGGGCGCAACTGTTCCAACAAGGCGCAACAGGCCCAACGGCTGCAAAACTGTGTTTGTGGGAGGTTTGCCTGAGAAGATAACTGAAGAAATTATTAAGGAGGCATTTTCGGATTGTGGGGAAATATCCACTGTTAACATGAGTAAGAAGAACTTCTGTCATATTAGATTTGCCAGTGAGCACATGGTTGATCAAGCTATGTTCTTTTCGGGATACCGTTTAAAAATTGAAAATAAAGATGAGCCCGCTTACAGTAGTCGTATCCATGTGGACTTTGCCATTGCAAGGGATGACCAATACGAGTACGAGTGCATGATGCGCACTTTGAGTAGAGAGATGCCCACGAGAAAGAAGTAATTCGTCCTCCATCCCGCCACCCATTGTCAACTATTCTGAATGCGAGGCAGCCACTCTGGGTGAAAGTTTGCGCAATGAAGATACATTAAACAAGCTTTGGAGGTTTTAATTACTTGGTTGGATCGAGGCGAATGCAACAAAAGAAATGCTGGCACGTTCTACTCCATGATTCAGAGCACATACAGCCACGTAAGAAGGTTAGTAGCAGAAAAAACCAAGATTGAAGATGAATTAACAGCAGTCAAACAAAAGTTGCATCAGCAATCGACAGCCAATGCCCAACACTTTATGGACATTGAAAGTGTGTTTAATCACGCCGCGGCACAGAAAGTCTGGGATCACTTTACAAAGGCTCAGCGGAAACATATAGATCAATGGAAGAGGCAGACCACTGATATCAAATTGCAGAATTTAGAAGATTTGCTGAAAGAGCGCATTGAAGATGAAATGGAAATGGATTCGGAGGAAATGGATTCGGAAAAACCACATGAGGAGTCAACAGAGAAGAATCTGGAGTTGAATGAGGAGTTGGCCAAAGTGCAGGAGGACAAGCAAAAGTTACAGGAAGAAGTTGAAATGCTGCGAAATCAGTTACAAGCTACCAACAATGAGATGGTTTCTTCGAAAGACGAGAACGAAAAGAAAATCACTGCACTCAGCGATACTTACCAGCTAATGCAACAAAATTACCTTGAAACCAAAAAGAAATTAGAAGAAACTGTGAAAGAGAAGATGGCTTCGGTCAGTCGTGAGATTGTCTCTTTGGATAAGCAGCAGGGTGGTGGCAACTGTGCATCTGCTTCGGGTGCCGTCACTGAAAGTGAGGCTCGCTTGGTTTCGTTGATTGCCACTTTCTTGAATGTTCACCCTTTGGGTGCAAGCATTGATTACATCTGCTCATACTTGGTGAAAATGGATAGGAACATCAACACTAGAGATGTTGAGAATTTGATGATGAAGTTCAATACTGTTTTTAAAGAAGAATCTACTGGCATCGGTGCCACTTTAGAAAAGAAGTGGATCTTTTATGGATATAAATTTTACACTTCACCCTCCTCAGAATCTGTTTTCTAACTGACAGCTTTTGATAGTGATGCAAAATTTCTGATTTTTAAGAATTGAAAAAAAATGGGGTAAAAGACTTGTGGACTCGCACAGGAAAAGTTGAAAATGTAGTGTTGAATTAGTGAAATGAGTGTCTCGCTTGCTGTTAAAAAGGTGCATTTTATTTTTAAAGAAATAAAGGACTTACAATTGCTCTCAAGAATGAAGAGAATTTTCTCTCTATAAAGGTAACTATTGTACTTTATTTTTAAAGAATGTCAGACTTCTTTTTGAAAAGGAAGTGTCTACTTTCATGGGTGCCACTTCAAAAAAAAATTGGGTGTATTTTGGATGTAAAATTTACCCATTTTATTAATCGGGATTTTGTTTAAATTCTAGTTGTACCTCTGTGTTTTATGGATTGTAAGCTAAACTTACTGTTTTCAATATGTATTAGTTCCATTTAACTTCTGACTTTGAATTAATGGTAACACCTTGTAGTAGGTAGGAGAAGCATAAAATTGAAATGATAAATATTTAAATGCAATATTTTAAGATGTATTTATTTTAGATATGCATTTAGAGACCTTATTTTAGTTGACAGTGGCCTTTCCGCAGACGTTTTGGGGGAATATTTAGGTTATAAGTCTTATCAGATAAAAGATATTGCAAAGCTACATTTTAATTATTATTTAATACATAAAACTAATAATAGCTATTTTAAATGTTCAAATCAAGGGCGCACTGTTAAATAACCAAAGTTTAAAAGCTTTGCATTTTTTTAAACATATAATTATACAGGTGAGTGTATTTTTGTGCTGTGCCATAATGTATTTTTAAAGCAAGTGCTATCTGCGAATACTTTTTTTGTAAGCCTGTGCAAAAAAAAAATCTTGCTTTTTCAATTCAGTATTAGTTCCTAAACTGACTCTTTTCATTAAAAAAAATAGTTTATTACGGACGTAAAACGTAACAAGTCTGTTACGCCCTCCATGTGTGAATAAAAATATAAAATGCCATTGAGAAGTGAGTGTCGCACGTGATTGTTAAGTCTTTTATAATTTGCTTTGTGAATTAGCAGAGACATTTCAGGTAGCATGTTTTAAGTTCCATCTTTCATGGCTTTTCCAATTTCCGCAGGTATTTCGATATTCTCTTCAGAATTCATCTTACTACTAGCATATTTCTTTTAGAACAGAACTTACATTTATCAGGCAAATATTTAGTGTCAATCTGTGTTTAATTAAAAAATGATTTGCACATGAACAATAACACTTTGTTAGCAACTTAACAAATATTTTTTTGCATATGTGATTATGAGAAGTTATGTATCCAATGTGTGCGTAAATTATTCTTTTTTAAAAAACTTGTGAAATAATGTACTCAACTCGACGTTTAAAAGACTAACATTATGCACAAATTGCATAAATAACTTATGCATTCATTCATACTAACTTATCAGATAACATGTGTTTGTTGTAATGATTTGTCATTAAGGATTTTGTAATGTAATTGTGTTAGTACTAATCTGCTGATTATTGTTATGCATTTCTTGCTTTAAAATAAGCAACATGGTATTTTATGTATTATTTTTTCATTTGTTGCAATATATTTTCTTATGTTTTTGAAGCAGCGTTTATTGCATTCTGGAGATAACAGAAAATTATACCTTTTTCTTTTTTTTTGTGTTCCAAAATGACTGCACTAAATGAAATGCATTTTTTAATCCTAATTTTACTTTTTTTTTATTTCTTAGAGGTTTTGCATAAATCATTTGTAGAAATCTTGGGTTACGGAAGACAAATATTTTCCTATGACTTAAATAAAGCCAAATTTTCACATTATTTATATTTATCTTTTGTATTGATATTTCCTGTAAGATTCTTGTAATGTAACTTCAACAGTGGAAGCTTGCAGCAATTAGTTTTTCCTTAAACATTAACAAAAAATTCTATATGCAAAAATTCCTGTAAACATTCAAATATTTCTTGTGTATAGAAATATAGTATAAGTTTGAAAAATTTCAAAGATATGATATCAGGTTTTACAGTTTACTTGTTTTAGGTATGAAGTTGAAAACCAAAAAAATTCAAGTCTGATAAAATATGTTTTTGTTTCTTCTTAATATTTACAACAGGCTTGAATATAAGTAAGCCCTTAATCTAAGTCGGTCTTTTTGGAACAATTGAATTCACTTGTTCTTTAGTAGTAATTAATGTTGTTTTAAATATTAAATGTAGTATGTACAAATCAGGGTTTGCAACTCGCCGAAATAAAAACCTGGGCATTTTTTTAAATATCCCAATAAAACTCGGGCTCGGGTGTGTTTTTTATAAAAAGAGTATTATTAATTTGCAACTTTTTTGAAGATATATTTTTATTAACTAGGTTTACATATTTCTCTTAACACAATAGACTTTTACTAGAAAAAGAAAAGGATTACAAAAGTTAAAACCCGATGTGTTTTATTTTGCCTTTTTAAGGTTTCATCTAAAATAGCAGCTTAGTTTAATTAAGAACAGAACGATTATAAAAATCAATTATCTTTCAAATTCAAAATAAATAGAATATTTGATTTTATCTTTGACACATTTTTTTTACCATCTTACTGTATTAGTAAGATGGTAAACAAAGATGGTGTTACTAAAGACATTTTGATTCACAAAATTTCACTGACAAGGTTTATTTCAAAAAAATTTTGGTAGTAAGGATCAAGCAAGTATAAATAATTAAAAATATCATATATCACAAAGAAAACAACCAACTAATTTGAATTGTAAAAAGTACCCAAAAAATCTGTTTCATAAATAGAGAAAAACGATTTAATGATCTAATTTTGCATTTTTTTGTTGTTGCTAGAATTGTATTTCTGTTTGATATGAATTGAAAAACACATTTTACCGTTGAATTTTAGCCATTTTGTGCCATTTCTGCTGCAATTACATACTAGCGGCCAATATGGCTGTTTTACGGGGAAATATTGCTGGCGATTTGCGTAATTAATATATATCGCAATTAGATGTAAATAACGACTATATGCCTAACTCTACATTGCTGAAAAGTTTTGCCACCGATTCATGCATTTGAAGACATGTGATGGCGCATTTTCTGGTAAAAAAAACCATGAATTTTTTTAATTTAAAATACCCAAAAAGACAAAAAAAAATTGGTCTGTTATGCACCGTAACACAATGTTGAGTTTGCTTCCCTTTCAAAACAGTCCCAAATCCAACATTCAATATTTCTCCTCAAATTTGCTTTTATCGAGTTTGGAAACAGTTTTTTTTTAACTGGTGAAAAAGAATAAGTTTAACTGATAAGAAAAATAAACGGTTTAAGGATACTCAAAAACCGGTTTTAAAACCCGATTTTTGAAAACATGTTAACTTTTTTATTTTATAAAATCTATTTTTATGAACTAGGGAAAAAACTTTTTAACCTTTTTTTTAAAATCAAATTCGATTTTATAATGATAAATAATTCTTTTCCCTTTTTTTAGACTTTTAATGTAAAAGCAGGATTCCAAAACGTTTTTTAGAGTGTTCCGAAGATTTACCTTTTTTTTATAACTAGTTCCAGTTTTTCTTTCTAATTCAGTTTTTGAATTATTTTTCCTTTCTTTGATTTTCTATTTCCATTTTCCTGTCTCATGACTTGAATGAAGCAAAACACATACTCGAGATTTTTACACCTTTAAAAGAAAGCGAGAAATATGGCTGTTTTAATTTAAACTTTAATGCCTAAATTGATTGAATAATTAGGATCTCGTCCATCAAATATTACAAATCAAACTTTGAAATGTGTAAAAAAAAATAGTGCGATAAATATTTAAGGCACAGCTTACGAGGAAACGCCTCATGATAAGGGAAAAGGTTAGGTGTAAAAGTCACCACCGCTTTTTATTTCACCATCACTCTTGATTTGCTCGAAGAGTGCATAATAATTTTATATATAATAAAAAAGTATTTTTTGTAACTCGAATGGAGTTTCCAATTAGTAATACTGATATCTGTCATGAAGAAGTACTGTGTTGTGTGATATTATGCAAAGCCAACTAACCCTCTTGTGGAAATACGAAGCTTTCGTCAATCTGAAATGTTTTGGGCAGTTAAGAATTTATATTTTTGTCAGCTAAGATACCGTATATTTTTATTTAAAGAAATTGAATTGAAGTATTGATTGACTTAAGTATTTTTTTTATGTGTGGAGACAGGCATACGGACTAAAGTATACAGATTTTCGTTCGGCATCAAGGAAATGGATAATACCGTAACTTCCTTTTCGTGGCACAATTATAACTTTTTTAAAAATAAATAATATTTTTTCGAGTTGGTTTTATCGTTAAAACCGAATGTAATGCTAAAAAGACAATATTATCAGGAACACTGAGAAAAAACATGATTATAATTATTAAAAATGAGTTATTAATTAAACTCATTTTAAAGGTCGATCATTTTTTTTTTAGAACGAGATCCGGATCTATATGATATGGATCAGATATTATCGAATTGGCCGCAATGTTTCCTTTAAAACCAAAAATGTCGCGATTTCAAATTGCCAGGCCCGTCATCAATATCCCTCATGTAGAGTAGCTCTGCTGTGAAGTTCATTCAATCGAATCTAAAACTTAACCGGTTCCTATTACGTTTTTTTCTAAAAAAAACATCGGAGTATCGAACTGGTTTAAAAATAATTTTTTTATCTAATCGGTTAAACTGGTTCTTTTTCACCGGTTTAAAAGAACAACGGTGTTTCCAAACTCTAGCAAATTTGAGGAGAAATATCGAATGGTATAGGGGTGGATTTGGGTTTAAATGTGGTACTTTTTTGGATTTTTTGAAGGAGGGGCAAACTCTACATCGTGTTATAGTTTACAACAGACAAATTTTTTGTAATTTTGGGTCTTTTAAATTAAAAAAAAATCCAGTTTTTTACCAGAAAATGCGTCATTACATAGCTTCAAATGCACGAATCAGTGGCAAATATTCCCGGTACTGTTGTGTTAGGCACATAGTCGTTATTTTTATATCCAATTGGGATATGTATTACGCAAATCGCCAGCAATATTTCCCTGTAAAAGAGGTAAAACTGCTACATTGGCTGCTGGTATGTAATTGGTCCAGGAATGGTACAAAATGGTTAACATTCAACGGTAAAACATGTTTTTTAATTCAACATATGAACCAGAAATACAATTCTAGCAAAAAAATGCGAAATTAGATCATTAAACAACATTAAATTGATTTTCTTTATTTATGACAGATTTTTCGGGTACTTTTTACAATTAATTCAAATAAAATTTATTATTGGTTGTTTTCTTTGTGATTCATGATATTTTTAACTATTTATACTTGCCTGATCCCTACCGACAAATTTTTCAAATAAACCTTTTCAGTGAAATTTGTTACTCAAAATGTCTTTTGTCTAAACTTTTGAGACACACTATAGTACACAATTCATATTGAATACCTGATATTATATTATTGAGATCCTAAAAAAGTGTAAATCAAGGTTGAAAATTGAGGGTTTTTTTCATTAAAGTTAATTTTAATAAATTTTTATATTATAAAAAAAATTATTAATTTAAAATGAGTTTTTCCTCTTAACTGAAATTGTTCTCTTCTTAAAATGAAACTTAAAATTTAAACCAAATTGTGACATAAGATTAATTATAATAAAAAAAACATCCAGATTGGGCTTTTTTAAAAAGACCCGGGTTTTTTCAAATCCTATGTACAATTGCTGGTGTTAGTTCTATGTCAGCATGTGTTCCTTACCACATTTTTAGTGGATTTAGTGTATATTAAACTTGATTTATATATTGTGTTAATGGCTTATGTATATTAGAGTTCCTAGTTACAATTGCATTTCAATTAGTAGTTAGTATGTATAATCAAATTCGAGTGTCCCAGAAATGGGAATTATTTTTTTGCCTATTTTGGAGACTTCAATATTGGACATTACGTAGGGAATTCTGTGCATGTTTTGTTAATTATTCATTTATGCTAATGCTTGGTGAATAACTATGTAATACTGTGATTATTTTTGTAATTTTTAATTAAGTGTAGATAATTTAAAATTGTGGGCACATTTTTCTTTAGTGCCCACAGCCAATTGTTCTTGATAGAAAATTACAAAATAGTTAGGCAGGTATTTTTTTCAAACTGGATGTTAAAGATAAACCTGTGGGTACATATAATATATGCAATTAATGTACCCACAGGTTGCACAATGCATACATGCAATACTAACAACTTTTCTAATTTTACCACCATGGTCAAAGCTGTTAGTCAGTGCCAATTCAGGTATTTAGTCAAGGCTAACAGAAAGAGTAGATTTGTAATAATTTAGCAGTTGTGTTTTGTAGGGACAAAAGTGCTGTGGCACAGAATGCCTAATTTATTTTCTTAATGTAAAACTTGTAAAGAGAAGCTATAAGGTGCCTGAATAATAAAGTGTTGATTGATCAGGAAGCACTGCCTGCGATTTTTGCGATGGGGTTGCTTGGGTGAGGATCTCGTATCTTGAACCATGTTAAAATCATAAGGTCTGTGCCAATAACCGATGTGTTGCTCTAGTGAAGCATTCCTATCAATCAGTATTTTGAATATTTAATTATTTCAAAACCAAAGTGGAAAAGTGTTTCATTCTTTTTCCTTGTACCTTGTATCACTGATCTTGGTCACACAGAACGGTTTTTTTCCGTCAAAAATGAGAATTGGTTAATAGGATATTTTAATAAGACCTGTAAAATGCAAAAAAAACTTTGCAATTTCAACATATAGTTGGCTGTGTAAAGTACTTTGCTGGTTGGTACTCTCTCAAGTTCCGACCTGATCCAATATTTGGTAGCTTCACAACCATAGTTCTTAAGAAGTGTTATTGCATGTTGTGATCTACATTTTCTTAATGCGACGAAACAATTTTGTTTTCTCATTCAGAGAATTTGCTCAAGTCATTTTCCTAGAAGGAATATCACAATTTTGTATTTAGCTACTTGCCAAGCATAATATAGCATAGCTCTTTAAATTACTTTCTTTAAAAACAATCCCAAAATAGAAAGTAATGCAGTCTAAATTTTTTGCATCGCAATTTTGTGTTTCATAGGGTTGCTCAGAATTCTTTTTTATTATAGGTATAAAGTTATGAATTCTCAAAATTAAAGTGGCTGAATTTGTGTGTGGCTTAACACAATTTCGGTCGATTCTTTCCGACTTTGCTTTGCAATCGCTACAATTTATATGTCATTTTCTTATGCACGTGGGATAAATTTATTCAGAACAGAACATTTGTGAAGTTATGCATTTGACTCGCACCATCTAGTGGTCACCTGTTATCGTGTTTAAGGATCTTTTTTGCAGCAACTTTTTAAGTGCTCAAAAAGTTTCTAAATCAAGAAGTCAATCCTGCAACCTTTTATGTTTCTGAAAGAGCATAGGGAACAGAATAATTAAGATGTAGGTATGCACATTAAAATTGTAAGATTTCTAGTGCAGAAAGCAGAATTTTTTATGGAATGGGAACAAGTCTTGTTATACTTGTATTCAAATCTTGTTATCTTTACTAATGTATGTGTAGGCCAACTGTTCTGATATTATAATGGACTGTTATTTAACAGCGGTGTATGATAGTTGTAGTTAGTAATATTTAACTAAAACGCTTATTTTTATTTTTGTATTTTATTCTATTTTTTGATTTATGGACTATTTTCAAACTTGTGCAAGATTTTCAAAAATTCTATTTCCTACTAATTTCTAATTCCATGCAAAACTAACCTTTCTGTGGTGTAAGTCAAGTGTGTAAAAAGTGACTAACTACAACTTTTAACATTAAATGAAAAAATTTGGCAGAATAGCTGATCTACACTTATTAAAACCAAATAATGTAACATGGTTTATTAAATTTGATATATTTTTTATATTAAAACAGCTTATAAGCTCCTCTTAAACTGTGACTTGCACTACTACAGTTACATGGAATTAGCCTAATATATATTTTATTAGTTTTCTTACCATGAAAAATAACTTATGATAATCTTTTTAAACGAATTCTTTTGGTACATTGATTGTTTATTAAATACAGATTTGTCTTAAGTTCCCTGCCATAATTTATTTTTTCTACTGAGTGAGCCTGCAATTTTTTTTGTTGTCCATATTTATAATCATTTGTTTTATTTTTAGTTGTATCGTGATGTTTTTTTTTTGCATACTTTTTCTTTTATTTGTTCTACATATATTTATGTTGTACAGTGCTGGTCATAAATAAGGACAGCAAGTTTTTCTGGCTTCAGCAACAGTGAAAGCTATTTACTACAACAAGTATATATTTTTATATCTTGTATAAACACTATTAATAAGCTTTTAAACTCGATAATTTAAAAGTACAGGTGAAAAACAGAAGTAATGGAGAATAATGGGAGGTTCAGAAATATAAGGACAGTACAATTTATTGTCATTATTTATACAATTAATACTTTGTTACTGCTCCTTTTTTACTTAAACAATCAGACATAACATTCTACTTGGCATACTTTCAGCAAGTTTCTACATTATCCAGCATCTATACTGTACCATACTGCATAAATTTTGTCTTCTAGCTCTTCAAATGAATTGTACTGCTGACCTTGCGCATAAACATGCCTCACCATACAAGACCAAACATTTTCCATAATGTTCAGGTCTGGAGAATTAGGTGGCCATGTTAAAAGATTGATCTTTCGTTCATCAAACCACTCTTTTGCCGCTTTAGAGGTGTGGCAAGAAGCTCCGTCTTGTTGAAAAACGAAATTGTCACCTCCTAAAGGTGAACCATAAGCAAGTAGTTGTATTTCTAAGATTAGCAAATACAACTGTGTTCATATTGCTAGGCACAAGTACCAAATCCGTTTTTCCGTGGGCTGAAACCGCTCCCCAAAACATACCAAACCCACCTTTAAAACGCCTGCTCCATCTGACTGCTTTTTTCCTTTCTCAAATCATGCCAGTAACTATTCTAACCATTGGGGCCATCAAGATTGAAACGTTTTTCATCAGAAAATATAACATTTCTCCAGTTCACACCGTCACCAATCCACTTCTGCACAGCTTGTATTCGCTTCTTTTTATGTTCAACCTTCAATGCCGGTTTTCTATTCATTTTAACGTTGTACTTTGTGAAATCGCAGTTCTTCAAAACTCTTGCAATGGTTGACTTAGAAATGTCTTTTTCAAAAGTACGCGCAATTTTAGAAGCAGATATATTTTGAATGACAGCACGGCGTACGATGATTCTTCGATATCGCTCGGTCAGTTTTGGTTTTGGACCAGATCTTTTTAATACCGAATCATTTAATCCACGATTGATTACATTTTCAACAGCAGTTTTAGATCTTTTTATTTTAGAGGCAATACGCCGCAAAGACATACCTTTTCCGTTCTTTCCCAGGCGACATTTTGACTGATGCTTGTTTCTGAAGTTTTCAAACTTTATATATGGATTCAGATAAGGACCGCAGTTAAAAATAACCATATTTATCTGTAATATTTTGATCATATGTAAATTAAAGCAGCAAAATCTTTGATGTCCGTATAATTATGAACCGCTAAAATTTTATGAACATTGTGATTTTTCCCCTTTTAAACTTAATTTTTGATATTAAATATAATTTGATAAAAGGATAAAATTTTGCTTTTATGACAGATTCAACAAGTATGTATTGCCTTTTCTTGTACGCAGTAAAGTTTTAATTCGGTATCCCAAAATAATCGACTGTCCTTATAATTATGATCCGCACTGTATTATTTTACAACATTATTTTATTGTTTTACATTATCTGCATTAGTGGATTTCTGATTGTTGCAAATGATGGCTTGAATATTATTTTGGCTTAGAAAATTAATTGGAAAAACTGTTGAACTTTGGATATTTTCTTGTTAATTAGTTATTACTTTTTTAAAAGGCATTTTATGTTTGACTTGTGAGTTGATTGATACTCGAACAGTAAATTTCACGGCACAGCTTTCAATGAAAGCTTTTGTATTGAAAAGTAACTTGTAGTTTTAGGGTATAACACTGTGTACGGAAATGGCATGGAAAGTATCCAAAGTATAATGGTTTTCCTTGAGATAAAGTAATTGTAGCCTGTTACTTTAGTTTAATGGTTAATGATTGCTGTATTATATCACAGCAAATAAATTCTTTTGTACGTGTATTATTTTATTCAAGTGTATGTTTTTTGTTAAGTGTGTAACCTAATTTTAATATTCAATGTTAGCAATGTGTTTACGTATTTCCAAGTACTGATCTCAAAGTACTTAACTGTCTTTTAAAACAGCCATAATTTTTCTATGCTTTTCGGAGTGGAATAAATTTACAATTTTATTTCTCTTGTTTTTATTTTACTGCCATACTTAAGTAAACTTGTTTATAAAAACTGCAAAAAAAAATGAAGATGACAATGATTTTTATTTTCCCATTTTACTTAAAAATAACAAAGCCATCATATTAAAATGCAGATAAAAAATACAAAACAATACGATAAATGGGGAAGACAATATGGGTTTTAAAATGAAACGCAGCAGATAAAAGATCACAATTTTAAAGGGTTACCTAAGCTTTTACAAAAAACGTTTTTTTTTTTTGAAATTCTGTTGCTACTTATATATGTTAATGATATGTTAATTGTATAACCACCTAAGTTTTCAAAAGGGTAGGATGTAGAAGAAATAATAAATGTATTTAGGGCAGTGAGGATTGTTAGTTGAACCTGGATAGAAAATGAAAGTTAAACTGTTGGTCTGCTTTACTGAAACTATTTAAGTGGTTGTGTATGTATAGATATCACGGTATTAAGTATAAGTCACATAATAATTACTTTTTAAAAAAAAATCTGGATATGTTTTACTTGCAAGTTTAGGAGTGTTCACCAGTTAGTCCAATTTTTTTATTAACATTAGTTGTCTTATGATGATTTCCTATTTTTGAAGCATTATTTCTGTATGATGTTGTGTTTAGTGCAGGGGTCGAAATTAACTTTTTATGCAGGTGCACGAGTGCACCCAAGTCTTGTGAATTAGTGCAGTAAATAATAGTTAGGTGCACAAATATAAATATTATGTGTACACATATATATGAATAACAAGTTTAAAAAAAACTTTTCTTCATACAAACTGACTAAATGCAGGGTTTCCGCGCATATGAAAAGTCATGAATTTGTAAAGTAAAATCAAAAATGATTGTATGAATAGTGTAGTTGAACATTCAATACATTATTTTCAGCGATAAAATTCGATCAGCAGTAAGTTCGTACTTTCGATCCTTGAAGTTCGCTAACTTTCAGATCACGAATGTACTTTGATATCGGTATTTCGCTACTTTCGATCAGCCGTAAGTTTCGCGTACTTTCGATCCCGAGTATCTTCAATCTTTCGATGTTTCGCACTTTAGAACGTTTTCGTATTATATCTAACGATTGGATGCCGGAGTTACGATTTTCGGACTGTCCCAACGGAAAACTTATGTGCACAATTTTCTTTTTAGGTGCATGGTGCACCCGCTAATTTCGAGCCCTGGTTTAGTGGAATAATGTTTTTAAGAGGAAAAGATATTAGTGGTCATCTAATTTTGTAGCAATTTAATATCAGTATTAGTTTTTTTGTATGAAATTTAAGTAAGCCTAAATTTTCTTAGTAAAACCTTCCTCCTTTCAAATTGAACACCTTAGCTCCGTTCATACACGATTTACTTAGTTAAAATTTGTAAAGGTAAAAATAAACAACTAAATAGTAATGAATGTACTAGGAATTGAAGATGTAGTCTGTAAACAATCAAGTACATTTTCATTTTTCAGTGAATAAAATTTATCATGCAAAGTAAGTTCTTACTTTATTTCTTAAAAAGTGTAAGATCCAAACAAAAAAGAGCTGAAATCAAGGTATTATTACTTTAGAGTACGTTTTGAGTATATTTTTTTGTTTCTCGGTTATCTTAAATCATTTCTGTTTTGCACTTTAAAGCTTTGTAGTAATTTAAATTATCCGTAACTGATTTGGTTGTCAGTTAAACTTAAGACTGTCCCGAACGGAACGGCCCTGTACATAGCCTCCTACATATAATGCCATGATCAAAATTGGGAAATCGGCTATCGGTAGATGATCACCCCACGTGTTGTTGTCTGTTTACGAATTTCAATCCAGGTTCCATTCCAGTTCGCTGCTGCGATAATAAATTTTGATTGCAAGAGTTCGTAATTTTTTAAAAAAAAAACTTGCAAATTCGAATGTAACAAATAATGCTTAGTTTTTTGCATCATACTATCCTTTAAATCAAGAAACACAGTGTTTCCAAAGAGAAATTCCCACAAAATTAAAGATATTTGGTAAGGAGTTTTTTAAATTATTCTTTTTTTTTGTGAAAATTTATCATCTATTCTAAATATTTTTATTCTTGAAACTTTTCGTAATACATTAATTATTTTTGTTTTTCCCGTCCTAATATATAGTTTAAACATACATACATTTACTTTTGTTCTATCTAGATTTATATTCAATTTGGTTCGGACAATCTGTTTGCTAATATTTATGTTCTAAAAAGCTATGTTTTTCTAAAAAGTTCTTTTAGTTTGTTTTCTTTTATTTTCTTAAAAGGTTATTTAGTTCTTTGATTTAAAAAAAAAAAATTCCAATGGTATTCAGCAACATATTTTCATGGCTCAAGAAAAGTTGTACAGCAATGTAGCACAGATTGTATATTAATATTAATGCTAATACAGCTTTAAAGAAGTCTAATTTATAAGTTATTGCAATTGCTTTTATAGTATATCTAGGCAATTATTGCAATTAGTTATAATTTCTTTAACGCTGTATGTAGCATTAATATTTCAAATATATGTGCTTTACAACTGTATATTTTTTAGAAAATCAATTAGTTTGTCGCTGGATTCTTGCCTGGGTATTTGTAATTTTAAATACATATTTTTAACACTTTGGAAAGTAATTATAATGAATTTATGTGTGTATAAGAGTTTTTATAACATTATTAAATTTTAAAATAATATTTTATGCATAGAAATAGTGTAAATTAATGAATATCCAAATTTTGGGTATTTACTCAAGGGTAAGTACCCAATTTATAAATGCCCTACCCACTGGGTATTTATCCGAATTGCATCACTAAAATGGCTACTTTCTCACTTTAATGCCCACAGAACTTTAATTGTAAGGATAAAAAGTATAAATATATATAACTAATACTTACCTCATACCTGTCAAACCAAAAAGGAATTTTATGAATCGGATCGGATGGTAATAACGGTGTTTGAAACAGCTCGCTAGATCCTTCATCCACCGCGAATACATTCCTACTAAAATATGCCAACGACTACTAAATCCATGTTATTTCTCGAGTTTCCATGGCATTATATGTAAAAGGCCCTGTATCAGAGTCCAGTTTTTTCTCTTATTTTTTTTTACACACTCTTCATATTTTCAATGGGAAAAGGCGAGTATTTCTAATAATATAACGAAAGTAAGGATTCCCAAATTCATGTTTGATAAAGGTAAGACCAAAGAAGTGCTAGTTTGAAGTTTGATTGTGTATTCCAAGAAATTATATTAGGGGGCGTCCATAAATTGCGTGATGCGTTTAAGGGGGAGGGGGGGTTTACGTCAAATATTACGGAATTTTCTTCCCGCTATTAAAAGATGCCACAATCGCATCACTTGATAGATGGACACCCACTTAGCCATATTCTTACTGACCTATCAACTATAACCCTGATACTGTTCGTAGGAGATTTATAAGATTTACTATTATATACAGTGTTGCACAAAAGTTTAGGCACAGACGCTATTCATGAAAAAATCCGCAATATTCACTATTTTCCAGAAGTTTTTTCTTTAATATATATTCTTTAGGCAGCATAAAAAATGAAAGGGTAAAAATCGTTCCAAAAAATATAAATAAATTTGATTTACATCAACAAATCGAAAATTTCCTTGCCACAAAAGTATAGGCACACTGTTTAGTTTTAGGCAAATTTTCAAAAGAAATGGATCGCGTCATCAAAAGGAAGGGTTTTTAAGTTGCTTTAAAAGGTTGAAGGTAATTTTCAAAGCTTAGAAACATGCCTAAGTCAACAACTGAATTTTCGTATGAAGAGATTATAAGAATCTGGATATTGAAGACCAGAGGTAAATCTGTTTATGATATTTCTACCAAAATAAAGCGTTTCAAAAGAAGTGTTTATATAGTGTTATAGTAGGTCTATCTAGTATGCGAGCCTCGAAATCTTTTCCTCCCCCATCCCCGCATGTGGTTTTCTTCGAAACGGCGTGAGCGTGTTTTTTCCCCACCCTACTTGGGTTTGAACTGTTCGGATTGTTAACCTCATAACAGAACCTCAAACGCGTTAGGTTTAGAAAAGCGATGCTCCCCCCGTTTCCTAGGAAACCAAGAGAAGGGTGGGGGAAGAAAGTCTCTTCGGGGCTCGCATAGTAAATAGACAAGGTATAGTATGTGGCGATCAATATCAACCAAAATCGAGGTATGGAAGACCTTGAATCACCAACTAACGAGAGATCAGACAAATAAGAAAATGGGCTTCAAATCAAATTTAGCCTGATTGAGTCTAAAGTTTCACGCGAAACTATCAGGAGGACAATCATGGAATGTTGATACTTGATAAAATCACAGCTCAAGCCTAGCTTGCTATCTCATCATAGAGATGCAAGACTGCAATGGGCTCAACAACACATGTCTTACAACGACGAATGGCTGCAGGTAATTTTCAGCGACGAAAAAAAATGGAACCTAGATAGTCAGACGGGTATAGCTACTCCTGGTATGATCTGCGTAAAGATCCCAGGATCCAATTTAGCCGGACGTCAAGGTTGTGGTACGGTAATGGTATGTGAGGTTTTGGATTCAATGGCCAGACTTACTTAGCCTTTACCAAAGGAAATCAAAACTGAGGGGACTACCAGGCAACTCTCGACAACAACTTAATGCCTTATGGGGAGATTTTAGGCGGCCCAAATTGGAAATTCCAACAAGATTATGTCTCCATACATATATCAAGGTTAACTATATAGTGCTTTAGAACCAGCAATATCACAATTCATGATTGTCCTGCTTACAGTCCGGACCGTAATCCCATTGAAAATGTTTGTGGTAGTTTATGCCAATGGCAAACAATATTCTACCTTTCCGGAGCTAAACGAAGCTATTGAAAAGGCGTGGTATGATACCGAGCCTGATATCTTCCAAAATTTGTTAATTTCTTTGAAAACAACGGTTTTCAAACCATAAAACAACGTAGAAGCTACACGAAATACTAAAATGCTTTATTTGGTTATAAAAATATTATTTTTATTAAGTGTACCTAAACTTATGTGCAGCAGATTTTAGCTATTTTTATCTTTTTAGTGCAAAACTTGTCACATATTAGTTTTTCTTAGTATTTAATATCTATTATGATTTTAATGTTTTGATAAATAAATCCTATAAAGATTTTATCTTGGGTCCCAATACTTTTGTATAAAACTAACACTTTGTGTTGTGCCTAAACTTTTGTGCAACACTGTACACTGAATACAATGTATTATTTAATGGCATAATAAATTTTGACTTTTTACTCGTGTTTCACTATGTATTTTGTTTGCTGTTGTAGTGAGTTTATACTATAGTTAAGGTTGGTTCACCTCCTTATCCGAAAAGTAATTATGTAAAATGCTAAATATTGAAGGGTTGCTGAACTTGTTACTTACTACAATTAAGCCATGGTTAAGTGGCGGATCCAGCGGGGGGTTAATGGGGTAATTACCCCCCCCCCCCCCCCCCAAAGATTTTTTTTTAATTTTCCGAAAAAGAGTACTTCTCCAGCGATGCTTTTAGAAAACAAGTTTTCTTTTTAAAACAAATCGGGACACAGAATACTCGCTCTTTAAAAAGGACAGATGGGTCCCAATTGTAGTTATATTCCCAGGAATTCGCTACGGAGTCTATAGAAGGAAAACCAACCATTGGGATACCACACGTGCTTAGGTTCGGTACAACAAACACATCTGGTAGGTTTGTTTGAAAAAAAATAGTACCAAATGCCGTAAGGTTCACAATTCCCCTTCTTTCTTACAGAAAGAGTAAAACATCCTTTGGAAATCAACTTAAGATTCAGAAATCAACTTAAGAAAAGGTCAATTAATTTAGCTCCGGTCACGTGACAACTAGTTCCAATAAGAGAACAGGAAATTCGGCCGCACAGCGGCCGATTTTGTGTTCTTACAAAACAGGGCTTTATACAGTACAGATAATTATAGTAAAAACTATTGGTAGCCATAACATCCATTCGGTTGGTGTTCACGCGATCGGCCTTGCACAGGATCAACACCCTCCAACGAATGCCATGCTTGGCGAATAGTATATTGGTGAGTGTAGTTCGATTGTACGCGCCGATGGGTCAAAGTACTCCGTATTTATACGCATTTCCGTATTTTTTAAATTTTAATGCGAAACCGTGACGGAGATATTTTTCTAAAAGACCTGCTGTCATAGAGTTAAGAAACTATCTTCTGCACCTGCGTCGAATTTACAGTTTGCACAATCGAAAACTTAACTTCAAGGGTCGACGTCAAGTAAACACCTCGGCACCCGATGCCGCGACATCCCGCAAAATATATGATGCCGTGGGATGTTTTCAGACCTGTCAACTCTACGGATTTAACCCACCTGGTTTTTATCAATTTTCTTCCGCAACAGTGACAATTGCCGAATTTTCAAAAAGGTTAGAAATTTGCAAATGATAACAGTACATCGCGGGACTTAAGCTTTTTCGGGTTAGGGAATTTTCCGGTTTATGGGTTAATTACCTAATTTTTTCAGAATTCCGATTATCGGAAAGATTTTAGGGGCACTATGTGATCTGCGAATCGCGTTATAAGCGCCCTAGTATATAAACAAAAATAGACCCTTAAAAAAAAGGGTCAGCTTTTACACGGAACACTCAAATTTTCCGGAACATTTACACCTCCGTAAAGAATGGTTCCTCCAGTATCGGTCTATATCAATGAAAACTAAACTTAAATTTCCATAAACAGCCAAGTTTAAATAATAGATTTTTATAATAAAAAAAAATGATTGAAATGGGAAAATGAATTAAGATTAGATTACTCTAAGATATCTTCGAATATTGGTAACAATGGTTGGTAACAATAATGCTTCGTGATTTACTTATTTTGCTGCCTAGTAATTTTCACGAAATCCACCGATGAGGTTGCATTGCCTCATAATGATTGACAGGGTTTTATTTTCGTTTCTGCGAGATCGGAAAAAAGCGTCTCGTTACTTTTGTAGCTCTGGTTCAGGCCAATTGGATTCTTTGATTTTCTTTTGATCGAGTGTTCACGAGTCATGACCTTGTGATCACAAGAACAGCTTGATTGCTGCAATTAGAGTTTCCTAGAAAGAAAAGATTTTGTAAAAAGAAGAGGGACAGAGAAAAAAAGACGCTGACTTTTAAAGAAATTTTATTACAATTGCACATTTTAATACAATATAAAAGTCACTGGTTTCAATGTTAACTAATCTAATTTTTTTGTTGCTTATAGCAGGGTTGGCACGGTTTAAACCAATTTTTTTTTTGTGTGTTTTTCAATTTTTTAAAAAAATATTTACCTATAATTTAAATTCTTTATTTATTTAACTTTTTTAGTGTTCCATTTTTTTTTTGTAAATTGGTTTTACTTCTCAAAAAATAATTTCAACATCACTAATAATAACAACATATATAAAGTGGAGAGGATATTTTCGACTTATGAAATTGTTTAGTTAGTCAAAATTCAATTAATGGATTTTTTTTCAATAATTTTTAAATTATTTAAAATTATTAGTTTTTATTTATTTCATTAATAGGAGTTCCAAATTAATATGCTAATAATAATTACTGCATCTATATTGCAACGCATAATGTGCTTAATGAATTATTTTTGAATATTCTGAAATTATTTTTAATTATATTTCTTAATTATAATTATTTATTTATATTTTGACTACTTAAATTAACATCAGAGTAAAAATTTATTGCAATATTAGTTATTTGTAACAATTAATGCACATATATACTTGGTTCCAAAACCGAGAGTTGACCACCTCTCGACCAAGAAAACCAGTTCATTGACAATATTGAGAAAAAAAACTTTACAAATAAGAATTTAAAACATCCTATTGGTCAACCGTTGGCATGCCATGCTATTGTAAGACAAAAATATAACATAATATTAAGAAAAGAAAATTTCAAAATAATACTACAACAAAAATAAACACTTCAAAATAATACAAGTAAATGAAACATTTTAAAACAATTGGAAATGCCACAAGGAATGTTAACAGTAACAAAATAAAAAAAACTTTAAAAAATGGCATTCATTAAAGTACAACAATTCAATAGTATAATTCAAATAGTTACAACTATTCAAATAGTATAAAAATGGAAATATATAGCATTCAGTTGACCTATTCTGGTCATACAACCTTAACATAGTACAACATTAAAATCAAATTAAAATTAAGAAAATATAAAAATGCAAAGAAAATGAAATAGTTTCAAATGAGAAACTTAAACGCGCGTTGTTAAATGCAAAAAGTTCAAAGAAAACTTTTGTTGTTTTCTTAAAAAAAAATAACTTGCCAACTCTGCTGAAACGAGTGTCAACTGTGTTGATTCAAGTTTTTCAAAAAGTCACGGGCAATCTTATTTGCCAACTAGGACTAGCTAATCAAATGTCGGCAGATTTGTTCGGACCAAAAATGTGGACGTTTTGAGAAATCTGTAAAAGACAAAAAAAAAACAAAATTAAGTAAATCCTATAGATAAAATAATAAATAATTCAAATAAAAAGCAATTCAAGTAATCTTCTACAGTGTTTATTCCTCCTGAGGTCAGGGTTTTTTAAAAAAAAGGTTATTTTAAAAAAAAGCCCAGCCCTGGTGGGTTTAATTGGGCTTTTTTAGATTTAACCTGGTATAACACTGTTGGGTTAAAATGTTACCCAGGTTTTATTTCAAATGAGAACAATTTTAGACAATTAGAAAACTTTCATTGTAAAATAACCATTAATTGAAAATAAAAATTAATTAAATTAATGAATTTTATGGTTTCCTTCTGGGTATAAATGTTTATGTTACTAATGCCCAGATAGCAGGGTATAATACTTACTAAAAGGTTCCAAAATCTTTTCCTAAATTTTCAATACATATCCATTAATTTTAGTCCCCCCCCCCCAAAAAAAAACCCCATTAGAATATAAAAAATAATGTAATTAATTTCCCTTTTTTATTTAGTAATATTGTTTCTTATATTAATAAAATGTATCCAACCACTTTTCCAACTAAACATAAAAATATATTGCTCTTCGAGAAATATGTAATATTTGATAGGTTGTTTGTTTACTTTTTTTAATTCTCAAAAGCAATAGGAATTAACCCTATTGGTTAATTCCTAGTTTCGGTGTATACGGCGACTTTTTGTGATTTTTGGCGACAGAAAAAGGGCGATAAATAATTCCAATCTGGCAACCATGTAGCACTATACTCCCGAGCAATCTTTATGGCGACCGTTGTTTACTTCGTCTTTTGGAATGCCGTCTCGCAAAATCAGGCGTCATCACGCGATGTCGCCAAATCTTGGCGACCAAAAAAAGTCACCGTATACCGAAACTAGGAATTAACCGAACTATTTTTAATTTCCTTTATAAAAATAAAAAAAATTAATATATATTATGTTAAGTTTCGTTTTCCCATTTTGAACACTAAAATTTGCAAAAATTAAACAATAGTCATAAACAGAAGTTTAAATGACCTATAATTACTGCATTTTAAAACACGTGAATATTAAAAAACATTTTATATTAATTGAACAATGAATGTGTGATTTATGTCGCATATAACACCAACAATTAACTTTCAACGAATTTGCTATCCTTTATAAATTTAGATTAGATAACCGCATGCAATCTTTTGAAAAAAAAGACTAACTTTTTAGCATTACAAGATAATTTTAATAATTTGTCAACGAATCATCATTTTTAACGGAATCATATCCACGTTCACCGTTAGGCCTATCAAAGAAGTGATAAATATTAACCTAATGATGAGTAATCATCGTCTTATTCATGTTCAAAATGTAAAAATACACATTATATAATGATATATTTCAATAATTCTAAAATACTAACCTTTAATACTTAGATATAGGATCACAGACACCAGGTACACTTGTTCGGCAATGGCCGGCGTGAACTTGTGGCGGGATATGCGTGAGTAAAACTTTCGTCGAATATTTTGAGAACATCCGTTTCGTCAAAAGTCACGTGACCTCGCGAGGAAAGAATCGTCAAAAAGGAGGAAATTTGCCTTGACGATTGAAGAATCCTCGAAATTGAGAGTTGTATTTCTGAGAGTGTATGTACCTAAACTCTTTCGCTTTCAAGTATTTTCAGCGCTGCACAACCTTGCCCATCCAGGAGTGAAAGCGTCCACCAAGCTGCTGCGCGAGCGGTTCGTCTGGAAGGAGATGGGCAGAGACATAGCTGAATGGTGCTAAGCTTGTTTGAAGTGTCAAAAGAACAAGATCCACCGCCATACAAAATCTGCCATTGGTGACTACCCTCTTCCTAGTTGCAGATTCAGCCACATCAATGTCGATGTGGTGGGTCCTCTACCAACTTCCTGTGGATTCTCCTACGTCCTGACCTGTGTAGACAGGTTCAGCCGCTGGCCGGAGGCTTTCCCGATGGTAGACCAGACTGCTGCGACCATCGCCGAAACATTCTTCGCAGGTTGGATATCCCGTTTCGGAGTTCCGGAGTGCATCTCTACCGACCAGGGTAGATCCTTCGAGTCTGATCTCTGCCATGCGCTGATGAAGTTCCTGGGGACCGAAAAGCTCCGAACCACCGCCTACAACCCGGCTTCTAACGGACTAGTCGAGAGATTTCATCGGCAACTGAAGCAAGCTATTAGGTGCCAGGCGACTGACAAGTGGGTACAGGTACTACCAAGTGTCTTACTAGGTATTCGATCTTGTGTCAAGGAAGATCTTGGTGTCAGTGTGGCGGAGATGGTGTACGGTACGACGCTGCGACTGCCAGGAGAGTTTTTTAGGTCTTCTCCTTCAGCGGAAACTCCTACTCACGCTGATTTCGTTCATCGTCTGCGTGACACCATGCAGAAGCTGCAACCCACTCCTACGTCCAGACACTCAAAAACCGACGTGTTCGTTGCCAAGGAGTTGTCGCAGTCCTCACACGTATTTGTGCGCCAAGACTGCGTCCGTAAACCTCTTCAGCAGCCGTATGAAGGACCATTCAAAGTAATTCAGCGAATCCCCAAGTTCTTTAAGCTCAGCGTTAAAGGTACCGAAAAGAACGTTTCTGTTAATAGGTTAAAACCAGCCTTCTTTCTCACGGAAAATAGTCCCGATTCCTCTTCAGCACCACAAGCAATAGACTCAAGAACCTATACAACAAGGAGCGGGAGGAAAGTTCACTTTCGTCTACCCTAGAAATGGACTTGCGGAGGAGCCCTGTGGTGCTAGTAAAATGAACGATCTAGTGAAACGAACTATTTCAACCAATATGTCAAATCTTATGTAACTCGTTCTGGTTATATGCAAATGTTGATGCATTTGATTCTCTATATAAGCGTGCACTGCCCATGTTCCGGCAGTCTCGCTTATCTGTAGCACTGTGCCTTAAGCACAGCATAAAATTTTACCTTTTAGTTACCTTAGTTTATTCTACCTTAGTTGTTTAAATAAATTATACATTTGTTCCTGTTTACAACTAGTCTTCTTTCAAATGCATATCACCTTCTACAATACAACCTTTTATTAATGAGTCAAGTAGAGCACTGATCGAAGGAAATCAGTATATTCTACAAATCTTTTAATGCTTTCGTTATTTTCCATCAAATAAATAATGATTGTTCAAAATATACATTTTTCTCATTTTAAAAACATTTAACTACTTTGTAAGTTACTAATTTTACCCAAAAGTAATGCACTCAGGTGTCATCCCATTACTTAACTGCAGTTTTGAATTATAACGTCCGTCACCAATAGCTCTCGTGTAGCTGTGCGACGACAATCCTAACTAACCCTAACTCCACTCATCTATCACTACATCGGCAGCCGTGAAATATCTAAACACATGCACTTTGAAAAAAAAACCCTACAATTTAGAAAAAACGGTTGTATTACATGCGCTTGGAAAGAAAGATCCAAGATAAAGTTATCCAATGTGGACCGACTTTCAAAGCTGAGATGTGAGGTAGTGACGTGTGAGGGCATGGGCGTACCCACCATAGGTCTCCCCCCCCCCCCCCCCCCAGAAAGTTCGAAGTGGGTCCCGCTTGACCTATGGTAGCCCCTGTATATATTATATGTGAAAGGGGAGGCAATTTTTTTTTAAAATCCAGTCGGGCCCAATCGTGCCCAAGGGCCCACTTTGCCTCTAGAGGCCCCCTATATATAATATATATTTATATTATATAAAAGGGGCCTACAAATGTTGTTCAAATTGAGGCCCATATGTTCCCCATTGGTCCTTACTTGGCCTCTGGGGGGCCCAATATATTAAATAAAGGGGCCTACATATTTTTCAATTTGGGCTAATTTGTTACCAATTGGGCCCACTTTCGTCTGAAGACCCCTATTAATGGATATTATATATAAAAGGGGTTTACGTATTTTGTTAAAATTGGACCCAATATGATCTCAATTGCGCCCACTGCCTTTTTGGGCTCCAGGACCTGATCAAGACTTTTTTGCAAGTGAAGCCTGTCCTGGATTAGGGGGCCCCCTAAAGCATCGCCTCAGTCTAATACATGGGCAACTAATTTGCCAAGAGACTTATAATAGGCTACCAACTTGTGTCAAATTAAAAGTTACATTAACCATACATTAACTAAGACAACGTAATTGTTGTTGTATCAAATTGCTACATCCTTGTAATCCAATACCCTTCTTAATCTAATATGGTAAAGCAATAGGTGGTAGCATTTGGATTTTTTTTAAGGGTTGATTTGGGGGGGGGGGTAAATTTTAAAGAGGAAGCGCCGTCTTCAATTACCATTCGGTGATCGGGCCCTGGGGAGCCCTTCTGTATTATATATAAAAGGGCAACAATTAGCGTAATCAATTACTATTAATTACGCAATTATTTCTTTGAACACTAATATAAATATAAATATTTGTTTAAACAAATTTCACGCGCATTCAAGATCGTTGAAATGTTACATTCTTCGAACACTAATATAAATATGAAAGTTGAATGCTTTAATTTTTGAATAATTTTCCGGGGGCCCCGAATTTGTTGATGGGGAGACCCCAAGTGTTATAAGTATAGGGCCCTTTTTAAAAGCACAATAAGTAATAGATGGGACCCCTTTGAGAGAACGCATAGGCTGGTTGCAGCAAATGCAAATAAACTGGTTAAACAAATTTGGGTGATTAAAACCGAATTTTTTTGGTAGTTCTAAAGAATTGTATCTCTATATTAAAAAAAAGTAAGCTTTTTTGATCTGTACGACGCAATTTTTTTATAGTACAACTCCAAATTTTTTACTGAATGTCTCAATTGGTCTAAGTTTCATGTCCAAAAAATATTTTTAAAAAAATCTAATTAGTTTTTTAATTAAAAATTAAAAACTGGCGTTTTTTGCCGAAATTCGATATAAAAAAAATTTGGTCTTACAAAAGTTTCTGAATTTTTAGTATTTTATAGGTATTTTATAGATCAACAAATTAAAAAAATTGGGGACAAATTCTCAGACAGGATTTTAAGTTATGGGTTATTTAATTTTATTTTTTTTTTAGTTTACAGTCACACTTTTTGATCTCTACGACACAATTTTTACCAATTTTCTCCAATTTTTTTTACTGAATGTAGAAAGTGGTATAGATATCATGTCCACTGATTTTTAGAAAAAAATTCAAATTAGTTTTTTAATTAAAAATTATTTTGTAAAAAGGCAAAAAAAGCCTTTTTTGCCGAAAATCGAAAAAAAAATCTGTCTCACCAAAGTTTCTGAATTTTTAGTATTTCATAGATTTTTCATTTATCAACAAATTAAAAAAATTGGGGAAAAATTCTCAGATCGGATTTTAATTTATGGTTTTTTAAATTTTATTTTTATTTAGTTTACAGTCACACTTTTTGATCTCTACGACACAATTTTTACCAATTTTCTCCAATTTTTTTACTGAATGTAGAAAGTGGTATAGATGTCTTATCCACAAATTTTTAGAAAAAAATTCATATTAGTTTTTAAATTAAAAATCGGCATGTGGAGCCACCACCAAACCTTATCTCGCCAAACAAACCAAAAACCAACCAAACCAAACTGTTGTGACGAGATTATAAGTAAAGTGTGCTGTGACGATATAATGAAAGTTTATAACTTAAAATCTGGCATCAGTGAAAGGATGTTTTCAGTTTTGATTTAAAAGCGAAAATAAATGGTTGTTCTTTTGAAATAAGATATTTTAAATTACTCATTCTAACCTGTAATTTTATAAACGAACATAACATTTGGTGATACTTGGCGTGATTCTTGAAGCAGGTTAGTTTGGTATATTTTTTATTGAAGAATGGAAGACCTTATTCGAAAACGAAAACCATTCAGAATGACTTTTACAAAGACTGTCGGAATTCTATTCGAGGAATTTCGGAAAGAGACGCCCGATTGCAAGAATATTAAAGTGAAGTGCGTTACTCTCGATAGAATTTTTGATAAAATTAAAGAACTGGATGAACTTATTTTAAATTCAATCAAAACAGATACCAACAAAGGCCGAGGAAAGACCTCAGGGAAAGATTTCGACAGGAATATCTCAGCATGCTCATACACCATAAGGCAAACAGAGCCGGCCTTACCCAAATAAAACCTGGAGACGTGGTGCTTATCAGTTCGGACAAAAAGAGACTAGACTGGCATGAAAAAAAAGTAAGCTTTTTTAAGAGCAGTTTTAAATTTGCTTGCTATGTTTACATTTCAGATCAAAAGCAATTGTACCAAATCTCACAAATGCTATTCCTTCTATTTTGTCGTAATCTTAATGTGCATGTACTCAAAAATACTGCTTTGTGGTTATATGGACTATTTAGAATTAATATTTAGACAGTTTTGCATATTGATATTAACAGTAATGTAAGGAACACCTAGCGTATTCAGGCCGGAATGCCATTTGGCAACTTTTGGCGTCCGTGAAAAAGTAAACACAGGGTTGCTATAGTTAGTAGTAATTTACGAAATATTTATATTAATTCCGGTACGGCATCAGTAAATTCACTTTTAAAAAATTATTATTTTAATTTTTATTATCAATATTTGGTTCCAAACGTTAAAAAATTATTAAGATTAGTTAATTTAGAATAATAATTACGTAGCTCGTTACTTGTTTGTTTTGTTTCATAGCCGGTTTATTGCTTCTCCAGATGCGGCTTATTCCTGTCATTGTAGTATGGCTTTTTTCCCCCGTGACGTATTCTCTCGGTTGCATTTCTTGAATAGGGTACTTGACTAAATTTTTTTTATTGGCTTAAAATATTCTTATGCCAAAAATATTAGACCCGTATATTTTCTTTTTTTCAAATACCCCACAAAAAGGCAGAAAAATGAATTTTAAAATTAGGACGAAAAATCACTCCCGAAAACGCTTCCTGGCTGCCACGTGGTACCTGTGATGTCACTAGTGACTATAAACAAACTTTGAAACACCACATTGGAATCGATTTTAGGCAAATTTGAAATATCCGCTTTTGTAAAAAGCCTTACATTATCTCAATATTTATTATTTCAAGAGTAAATTAGATTAAATCAAGTTTAATAAAAAAAACAAAAAACATCACGCCGGTTTGTTTATAGTTACTAGTGACGTCAGCCAAACCGTTGTGTTTGTGATCACGTGATGATCTCGTGGAAAAAATGCCTTTTTAAAATTATTTTTTTTAATGATTTAAAGATTTATTTCGCAAAAAAATTATATGCATTTGTTATTTTTGACTTTCAACTATAATTTAAATAATATTGGAAGGTATTTTGGCGATGCAGTCAAGTACCCTATTTCTTCCGCTGTTTCTGCTCACGGAGTGGTGCCGGTAGCGTGAGGGAATAGTTTCACATGATGATTTTTTTATCATGTCTTGAAGCCCATTAATGTTTTAATGGTCGAAACTTAAAATGTTGTACGCCATATACGTTACGAAATTATCCCGTTTGCGCCGCAAATTTTAAAACTCGGAAATCTTTCGACTCCCTCCGGGCCGTCGATTGTGGCCACTCGAGCCGTGATATCCTTAAAAAAACCGCTGGTACCCTCTCTGGGCCGTCGATTGTGGTAACTCGGCAATCCTCCGGGCCGTCGATTGTGGCCACTCGAGCCGTGATATCCTTTAAAAAACAGCTGGTACCCCCTCCGGGCCGTCGATTGTGGCTTCTCGGCAATCCTCCGGGCCCTCGATTGTGGCCACTCAGCCGTTATATCCTTTAAAAGACCGCTGGTGTCGATTGTGGCAACTAGACATGTGAAACTACGTTGTGATTATAATTTATTTAATCAAAAGTTGTTAATAAGTTAAATTATTATCGGTCTGCGGCCGATTATCATAAAATCCAAACCAAACCTTACACACCTTTCGAACAAATACTCACCTGCACAAAAACCGGAATTTTCAAAATAAACCCATTTCACGCTTTACTATTGTTTACATAATTCTTGTACGCTGTATTTTCAACCAAACCAACTTAAAAGTAAATTCGTTTGCAAGATTTGGCAACAAGATTGATGTAAACATCCATTGAGTTGCAAGTTGAACTGGAATGTTTACCAAGTTAAGTACGTTTTCGCTACTTGGCTGCAAAAGTTAAGTCGCCAAATCGAGACCGGCCTGAATATGCTAGCAGTACCTAATGTAACATGAATAGCAATTATTTTTTATCATTAGGGTCAGTGCGTTAAGTAAATGCACATTGATTATTTCTCTTATGCCTCCATGGTGAAAAATGTAAATTTTGTCCCGAGCCAATGTGGCTCTTTTCGGTAGCCAGCGTGCCAACTGCTCGCTTATTTGTTTTGTTTTTGCTGTGCCGGCTGCGAAGAGGCCAATGGGAATCGTCTGCTGTGTTCCGTTTTGGCGCAACTGCGTTATTTAACACCTTCAACGAACGCTGCGTAAACAGAAAAAAGTAAATTTAACGGTGGGGACTTTTGATATTTTACTTATAAATAGGGCGCTACGGCTACGCCCCCTGCTCGTTATCGCTTGCCAACCCCCAGAAATTTCTGGACAATTTTCATTGGCCGCTTCGCGACCGGCTTGCTGCGCTCGCAGGTGAACATAATTAAGATTATGTGCTAGCAATTAAATAACAAATATGGACCACTACATAAATGCACATGAATGTGCGCCCAAATGTATCCTTAGCATGACGGTCACCGAGGCTCCACCCAATATTGTCATAGATACAGACCTGGATTGTAAAATATGCATAGGCCTTGCAAAGTTGGGTTGGAAAAGTTACGGTGACCAGCCGGCCGCGAAGCGGCCAATCGGAATTGCGCAACAATTCTCGCGGGTTGGAGAGCGATAGCGAGCAGGAGAGCATTCGGAGATTGCACAGCCATACAAGAGTTCGACTTTGCGAGCCAGTGAGATTGCGCAGCAATCTGCGAGCTTGCGAGCCTAGGGGCGAAGCCCCTAGTAGTAAAAATAAATATAATTTACAAGAAAATGTGCACAAGAGATAAATTATGTTATTTCAGTAAAAATTGGATTATTTCTGAGAAGTCTATATGTATGTTTTTCGAGGGTGGTTCGATCTAAATATGAATATGAGGATATATTCTGGATATTCTGGAGGATATGAGCTTGAATAGTTATAAGCGAAAAAGAAAAAAATATCGTATAATAATTTGGTTATGGTGTTATTTTAGGAAGATTTTTTAACCACGCATTTTGTTAGGTGAAAAACTTCAGATTTCTTTTCAGAATCTCCGAAAACATAGTCGTGTATAAATTTTGATCACAATACATATATTTTTATACAAAAACTGCGGGCTACTGGCATCCTTTCATTTGGGAATGTGGGGGTGCAAACAGATTTATGACATAAGATAAGAGTTTAGGAACATAGTGAGTGGGTAACACAACACCAAGATTCTGGAAGAGTTTCCGGCTTGAGACAAAGCAACTTTGCAGACTTTCCGTTACTGTTATTATACTATTTAGAGTATTAGAGTTGTTGTATTTTAATGGGAAGAGAGGATTTCGGAGTAGTGCTTTTGTGATTTCTTCTATAAAAGTAAGTCTGATGGCACATTTTCCTTTTTTTCATAAAAAAAAACACACACACATTGAGCTAAATTTGGTCCATGAGCAATAATCTAGTCCTGGTCTAGTCAGTAGTAATAATAATCTAGTCATATAATCTAGTAGCACAAATAAGTTTTCAAAAAAATTGCAAAAAATCTAAATTATATATAAAATTCTATACTATATTTAAACAACCAGTTAAACTTTTTTTAATGTTTTGTTTTGAAATTGATGAATGAAAATTCTGGACATATATATAGTTGTTACATTTCATTATTAGTAAACAATATAATTTATTGTATATAAAAGGAGTCATTTAAACTTCAAAACTTAATTATTGAATATTATATTATTGTTCAATTTCATTATAAAAGTTTTTTTTAAAAACAAAATCGAACTTGTACTCATCATAGATTACATATGCTGATTGCGGATTGTGGAGTTACCACACGGCCCTTATCCATGTGGGATCTTTGCTTTTTGTCGATGTAAAATACATAATTGAATAAGAGAAATGAGCGTAGCTACCTGATATATTTGTTATTTAAAATGAATTTGTATGCGTTTTCTTGAATAAGTTTTGGATGTAGTATGTTTTAAAGATATATTTAGCTCTCTATGAATTCTCCTATACCTTTATTTGAATACATCCCTTCTACTTTTCTTAAAAGAGTACCAACTTTTTAAAAGTAAATTTCCTGTTCTTTGTACCGCGATTGCAGTTATATCTTCTGGTTTACTAAACAGTTTACTATTGATTGCATATTTTAATATACTCATTCCGCTGACAACAAAAATCTTCAGCGGCGAAAGTGTTCTATTTATCTTTAGCAGACAAAAAATCAATATTTTCTAGGAAGTATTAGAATTTCAATAATTTGTAAGCTTAAATTTATTTTAAAAAATTAAAGTACTGCGTATATTTAAAATTTAGTTCTAAATTAAGTCCAAAAATAAATGTAAGGTAATAAGTGTAGTGTGGGGTTGTTGCATGTCGTGGATGGCAATAGCTCCTACTCCAACAGTTTGTTGCCTGGAATTACTTATGTTTTGGTATTCGAAAATAAGTTTTCTGAGAATTTTTTCTTAATAATTTTTTTAAATGCTAATTTCTTGCTGTGCTGTTGGTTGATCAAGACAAAGAAAGCTTGCATTGAAAAAAAAATATTTTCATCTAAATCGGTCATTTTGTGAGTGAAACCGAAGCAACCAATGAAATCCAGTGCGCATACAAATGAAAAAAAAAGCGTTACCTAATCTGAAACATTCACATTCGTTTAATTAGTAATTGATAATAATTGAAATAGTAATTATTTACCTAGTTTATAATTACAGTTGTATAAGATAAATAAATTTTATAATAAATTTAATTTTTTAAAAATTAACAATTCGCATTAAGCATAATTGATTGGCTAAGTAAATCACATGAGTTAACAGGGGGAGGGGGGGGGGGGTAAAGGAAAATTCCCTAAACAAGGGGCCCATCCAAAATTAAGAAAATAGGGGCCAATAATGTTGCCTGCCTTCCCCCCCTAAATCAGGTCCTGTGTACGCCCTTGTGTGAGGGAGTGACGATTCCGTAGGAAAAATCAAATAATATCATTTTCAAATAATTATTATCAAATTTAGTGATTTTGTATGTTAATCTACATCTAAATGCTCACAATTTGATACTAGTAAAAAAATACTCACACTTATCTATAATTGGAATGAGATTGAGGGAGTGACGATAGTAAAAAACTCGCATGCTATTTTTAATACTAAAAGTACCATAAAAACGTTATCATTCATGAAGCAAAACAACTGATGGTTGATTTAGAAGCCTCAATCCTTTAAGAATGACATGTAAATTTAAATTCCATTTCTTAGTCGTCTAATAAGTTTTTAATAGAACTTTAAATCAGTGTTGTAGGAGTGACTCTATAACCCAGGGACATTACATATTCATAAAATTACATAAAACAATTGAGTGTAGAAAAACATTAAATACATTTTCTAAAACTATAGAAACTAGCTAACCATAAATAGTTCCACTAAAAAGGATTATTTATTTAAAATTGCCTTTTTTATTATGTTAAAAGTTGTAAAAGCATAAACATGTATAGGGACAGCGTGAGGGAGTGACAAATCGGGTATTTAAACGAAATTTTCTGTAAGTAAATTACAATTATTTGATATTTTTTTAGTGGGACAAGTTAGGTTGTGGGTCAGTTTAAACTAATCAATCACAAACATGTATATATAATTTGAAAATAAAGAGCAAGGTATCCGAGACATCGATTTGTCCCTTTTACAGAGAATGACCCATATGCCCACCGCATATGACTTCTTGGGGGTCTACCTCCATCGACTTGGACTGGCTGCTGATGAGACTTTCCATGAATGCCATACATGCATTCAATTTTAAAATTATTTCACATTGGCTATTTGAGCCTACGACGTCGTAAAATTAATTAAAAATAAGTAAAATAAATTTAAATGATTAAAGTTTTAAATATTAAATCATTTAATTATTTAATTGGGGGCTTTTAACATGTCGTATTTAATTTGTTAGTTTCTACAAATTGTTTATATGTTAGCTACATCGAATCTTCGAAAATTTTTGTGATTTTTTTTTTACTTTCATGAAATATTTTGCTAATACTTGTTCCAAACTTTTTATTGAATCCACTAATTTCTTAAAAACTAATTTTTGTGCAATTAGTTTTGTATTTAGTACATTTTGTATTAGAATTATTCTAAAATTACAAAAAAATATCGTAAAAATACTAGCTGCATTTTGGAATCTTTTTAGTGACTTGAAATGCTTTTGTAATATTTTTTTTTGTAATTTTAGAATTAAATGGTATTTTTTCGATGATGCCGTAGCACTTTTCTCCTTAAAGTGGTGGCAGCACTGGCCATTGCCCTCTTATTCTAGTCCTCCATGCGCGCCTCTTCGTTATTATGGAGGTCATGTGATCTGTCAATCTAATACTTTAACTATGATATCTATGATAAAAATGGAATTCGCATGTTATTTCAATGTAGAATAAATTTTTCGTAATTTAAACTTTAAATAAACTTCTAATTTAATTTTTTAAATGAAATTTAGAATGTAGCCTAGTCTAATTTTGTGCTTCAAAATGACGTATCCCACTTGCTTGTAAGACTTACGGATAGTTCTGTGAAAGTGGGTGACAGACAGACGGACGGACGGATGGACTGAACGATTATAATACCTTCCACTTTTTACGTTATAAACGTAGCGTGGAAGCTAAAATTGAACGCCTTGTGCCTCTTTCTAAACTAATAATACGAACAATAAAAGAATGAAGAATATCACTGTGATATACAGTCCTGACAAATTATTAGACGCACTGCAAGATTTCATGTATCAATCAATGATGAACAAAATACCTTTAGAAGGACATTTGTGTTCCTAAACTTAAGCTATTGAATTGAAAATACTATTTGCTATACTTAATACATGTATCGAAATCTTTTTTAATGATATGGCATTCTTTGGTATGTTTTCATCATTACTAAAAAAATACAGTACGTCTAATATAATTTGTCCAGGGACGGTACTATATTTGATGTCATTCTATAAACTGATTTATATCACAAAAATAAATTTCCTTTAAATCTCTATTTAATAAGACGAAAGCATCTCGTATGCGATAGTTATATGGTGATTCAATTTGAATAAAAATGAACTTATTATTCTTTTCAAATGAGTATTAAATTTTACAGTTCTTTTTAACAATTAAAATACTTCGAATTCGATTTTTTCCCCGTATTTTTTAATGTCTTATAGTTTCGATCAGCGAAATAAATAGAATGGGCTGCTTATGTAATAGTCAAGCAGCTTCCAAAAATGTCCTCAACATGAAAATCGCCAAGATGAGAAAGGTTGCTACGTATGGCAACTTTTCGCTACTGTTTGGTTTGAACCATGCCAATTGTCACCAGACCTGAAAATCAGATAAGAGTAGCCTGGCAAACCGAAATAGTGACTCACATATGTTCCCAAGTCACGTGGGTTCCTAGCATCACCTAGCTAGTCGCTCGGCGTTTTTTTTAAATGTTTTTGCAGACGACTTTTACCCCATAATTCTTAATTTTCTCTTCTTTCTTTAATCATAAATACTATTTGATTTCATATTATTTTTTTTTGCAAATGAATAAAAACGATAAAATAAACTTACTTATGATAATTGTATAAGATTTTGTACAAGCTTTGTACAAAAATTTTTTAAAAACAATTAAAACGAAATTACGAATACGTTGCTCTGAATCAATGAGCCGGATCTCTGATTAGTAAGTATAAAGATGAGTGTGACATCACGTGCAATGCTCTCATACCTTTTTTTACTTTTTGACGGTGGCAACTATTTGGTCTATCAATTCCTGGTAAACATCGGCCCACAGCGTCAGTAAATCGGCCCCGTAGCGTCAGTTAGGTTTGTTCGTTTCGATATTTATCCGTCAATCCCCGTGTTAATCTAAAAAAATTATATCATCGTTAAAATTAATCGTATTATTGGTTAAAGTATTGATAATGTCGCCTATTTCAAAGCACACAGAGAGTAAATAATTATCAACTTAGGGAGAAGACGATAAAGACATTATGGCGTTCAGTCTTTAGATGTGTTTCGAACGTGTAAAAAGTTAAGTAATTTTTTTTATTCGAGAAAAAGACTTAATTATCAATATGGGTAGTAGTGATTCTTCGCCCGAGTTCCCAAATGGTACCCCTAACAACCAAATCACAGACTCTAATTCCAAAAAAACGTGGGTTCCCAAAAGTCGACCAGTGCCAAGCGATCGGAAACATGGTAAGAAGCGAGAACACTCTCCAGAGAAGGAGTGGGGTAAAGGAAAGTCCCCTACACGAAAAAATCCAGACAATTCTAGGGAAGACGAAGGTAAGGATAAGCCCAAGGAGGAATTGCAATTCCAACCTACCCAGCAACCTCCTATATCCATTCATGCCGCATCAACTTCTACTTATCCGGCCAATGGGTATGCTACCTCAGATTATTATGCTGTAGATCCAAATCAGAATAATTATATGATGCCTCAGTATAACATGTACAACACGATGAATCAGTGGGGTGCTTCTGTTAGCTCAAGTATGCCTCCCATGGACATGACTTCCACCAGCACAGGTATGAATCCCTACCCCTATGTCGTCCCAGCAGACCCATCCATGTATGGAATGATGGGCCCCATGGCTGGATACTGTCCCATGCCCATGATGAACGGTGCCATGCCTCCTATGGTCCCTCCAAAGGTCACCAAGACGTTCCCCAACTGCACCCTTGCTGCCCCTCCCCCGGGCGCACCTGTCCCAACAAGGCGCAACAGGCCCAACGGCTGCAAAACTGTGTTTGTGGGAGGTTTGCCTGAGAAGATAACTGAAGAAATTATTAAGGAGGCATTTTCGGATTGTGGGGAAATATCCACTGTTAGAATGAGTAAGAAGAACTTCTGTCATATTAGATTTGCCAGTGAGCACATGGTTGATCAAGCTATGTTCTTTTCGGGATACCGTTTAAAAATTGAAAATAAAGATGAGCCCGCTTACAGTAGTCGTATCCATGTGGACTTTGCCATTGCAAGGGATGACCAATACGAGTACGAGTGCATGATGCGCACTTTGAGTAGAGAGATGCGCCACGAGAAAGAAGGACTTCGTCCTCCATCTCCGCCACCCATTGTCAACTATTCTGAATGCGAGGCAGCCACTCTGGGTGAAAGTTTGCGCAATGAAGATACATTTAAACAAGCTTTGGAGGTTTTAATTACTTGGTTGGATCGAGGCGAATGCAACAAAAGAAATGCTGGCACGTTCTACTCCATGATTCAGAGCACATACAGCCACGTAAGAAGGTTAGTAGCAGAAAAAACCAAGATTGAAGATGAATTAACAGCAGTCAAACAAAAGTTGCATCAGCAATCGACAGCCAATGCCCAACACTTTATGGACATTGAAAGTGTGTTTAATCACGCCTCGGCACAGAAAGTCTGGGATCACTTTACAAAGGCTCAGCGGAAACATATAGATCAATGGAAGAGGCAGACCACTGATATCAAATTGCAGAATTTAGAAGATTTGCTGGGAGAGCGCATTGAAGATGAAATGGAAATGAGTGATTCGGAGGATCAAAAACCACCTGAGGAGTCAACAGAGAAGAAACTGGAGTTGAATGAGGAGTTGGCCAAAGTGCAGGAGGACAAGCAAAAGTTACAGAAAGAAGTTGAAATGCTGCGAAATCAGTTGCAAGCTACCAACAATGAGATGGTTTCTTCGAAAGACGAGAACGAAAAGAAAATCACTGCACTCAGCGATACTTACCAGCTAATGCAACAAAATTACCTTGAAACCAAAAAGAAATTAGAAGAAACTGTGAAAGAGAAGATGGCTTTGGTCAGTCGTGAGATTGTCTCTTTGGATAAGCAGCAGGGTGGTGGCAACTGTGCATCTGCTTCGGGTGCCGTCACTGAAAAGGCTCGCTTGGTTTCGTTGATTGCCACTTTCTTGAATGTTCACCCTTTGGGTGCAAGCATTGATTACATCTGCTCATACTTGGTGAAAATGGATAGGAACATCAACACTAGAGATGTTGAGAATTTGATGATGAAGTTCAACACTGTTTTTAAAGAAGAATCTACTGGCATCGGTGCCACTTTAGAAAAGAAGTGGATCTTTTATGGATATAAATTTTACACTTCACCCTCCTCAGAATCTATTTTCTAACTGACAGCTTTTGATAGTGATGCAAAATTTCTGATTTTTAAGAATTGAAAAAAACGGGGTAAAAGACTTGTGGACTCGCACAGGAAAAGTTGAAAATGTAGTGTTGAATTAGTGAAATGAGTGTCTCGTTTGCTGTTAAAAAGGTGCATTTTATTTTTAAAGAAATAAAGGACTTACAATTGCTCTCAAGAATGAAGAGAATTTTCTCTCTATAAAGGTAACTATTGTACTTTATTTTTAAAGAATGTCAGACTTTTTTTTTAAAAGGAAGTGTCTACTTTCATGGGTGCCACTTAAAAAAAAATTGGGTGTATTTTGGGTGCAAAATTTACCCATTTTATTATTCGGGATTTTGTTTAAATTCTAGTTGTACCTCTGTGTTTTATGGATTGTAAGCTAAACTTACTGTTTTCAATATATATGTATTAGTTCCATTTAACTTAGCTATTTTAAATGTTCAAATCAAGGGCGCACTGTTAAATAACCAAGGTTTAAAAGCTTTGCATTTTTTTAAACATATAATTATACAGGTGAGTGTATTTTTGTGCTGTGCCATAATGTATTTTTAAAGCAAGTGCTATCTGCGAATACTTTTTTTGATAAGCCTGTGCAAAAAAAAATCTTGCTTTTTCAATTCAGTATTAGTTCCTAAACTGACTCTTTTCATTAAAAAAAATAGTTTATTACGGACGTAAAACGTAACAAGTCTGTTACGCCCCCTTCACTGGTGAATAAAAATATAAAATGCCATTGAGAAGTGAGTGTCGCACGTGATTGTTAAGTCTTTTATAATTTGCTTTGTGAATTAGCAGAGACATTTCAGGTAGCATGTTTTAAGTTCCATCTTTCATGGCTTTTCCCATTTCTGCAGGTATTTCGATATTCTCTTCAAAATTCATCTTACTACTAGCATATTTCTTTTTAGAACAGAACTTACATTTATCAGGCAAATATTTAGTGTCAATCTGTGTTTAATTAAAAAATGATTTGCACATGAACAATAACACTTTGTTAGCAACTTAACAAATATTTTTTTGCATGTGATTATGAGAAGTTATGTATCCAATGTGTGCGTAAATTACTCTTTTTTAAAAAACTTGTGAAATAATGTACTCAACTCGACGTTTAAAAGACTAACATTATGCACAAGTTGCATAAATAACTTATGCATTCATTCATACTAACTTATCAGATAACATGTGTTTGTTGTAATGATTTGTCATTAAGGATTTTGTAATGTAATTGTGTTAGTACTAATCTACTGATTATTGTTATGCATTTCTTGCTTTAAAATAAGCAACATGGTATTTTATGTATTATTTTTTTGATTTGTTGCAATATATTTTCTTATGTTTTTGAAGCAGCGTTTATTGCATTCTGGAGATAACAGAAAATTATACCTTTTTCTTCTTTTTTTTGTTACAAAATGACTGCACTAAATGAAATGCATTTTTTAATCCTAATTTTACTTTTTTTTTTATTTCTTAGAGGTTTTGCATAAATCATTTGTAGAAATCTTGGGTTACGGAAAACAAATATTTTCCTGACTTAAATAAAGCCAAATTTTCACATTATTTATATTTATCTTTTGTATTGATATTTCCTGTAATATTTTTGTAATGTAACTTCAACAGTGGAAGCTTGCAGCAATTACTTTTTCCTTAAACATTAACAAAAAATTCTATATGCGAAAATTCCTGTAAACATTCAAATATTTCTTGTGTATAGAAATATAGTATAAGTTTGAAAAATTTCAAAGATATGATATCAGGTTTTACAGTTTACTTGTTTTAGGTATGAAGTTGAAAACCAAAAAAATTCAAGTAAGTCTGATAAAATATGTTTTTGTTTCTTCTTAATATATACCACAGGCTTGAATATAAGTAAGCCCTTAATCTAAGTCGGTCTTTTTGGAACAATTGAATTCACTTGTTCTTTAGTAGTAATTAATGTTGTTTTAATTATTAAATGTAGTATGTACAAATCAGGGTTTGCAACTCGCCGAAATAAAGCTACTTTGTAGAAGGTTTATTCAACACCAAGGCAACGGGTAGTTGCCGCGAACCCAAGCAACGGCGTAAAATAACGAGCAATAAAATAACGAGATTTTTATTACACATAATGTCATAGTGAGGTTGTGAACAAGCGGAACATTTCAATTGAGACTTAAAAGGGCAATTTTTACTTCTATGATTCTGGGAAAGATTAGTGAGGCTAATCAAGGAATTGTTACGACGTACATTAGGTAATTCAGTTTTAAATTATGAGGAACTTCTAACAGTTCTTTGCGATTGTGAAGCCGTAATAAATTCAAGACCGTTAACGTACATCTCTCAAGACGCTGACGATATGATCCCGTTAACACCTAGTTTGTTTTTAAGTGGAAGATCTTCGTATGAAACCCTAGATTTGGATTTAAGTGAATTCTCTAAGTTTCAGAAAAGAATCAAATATCGTAATAAGTTAATGCAAGATTTAAGATCCCGATTCAGAAAAGAATACTTAAGCCAATTACGTCAGAAACGCAAGGGAAACTCGGGACACGATTTTCAAGTAGGGGAAATTGTGATTGTAGAAGATCCGTTAAAAAAACGGTTGTTGTGGCCTTTGGGAAAGGTTATTAGTTTACTTCCAGGTAAAGACGGCAAGGTCCGTACCTTAAAGTTAAAATGTAAGAACTCTGAAATGATTAGACCAGTGCAACGTGTTTACCCACTGGAAGTGCCTACGATAAATAGCGCACGTGAAAATGACTATCCACACCTTAGCTCCTTCTCTGGTAAACAAAGGTCCTGCCAGATCCATCCCTGTTACGTCAAAGACATTACCATCTTTAACACGATCTTCTGGCAGACCCACGGGATCACTCATAGGCGATTTCGAGCCAAAACGTCGACACTGAACGCAATTTCTAATTATCTCTTTAACTGTTTTCCTACCTTTCATAATCCAAAACCTTTCTCGAAGTATGGACATGAGAATCTGAACTCCAGCATGACAATGTTTTTTATGATAATACTCAATTATCCTTGTAGTTAACATACTCTTAGCAGGTATCAAAATAGGGGCAATAAAATCTGGATCATCCTTTCTCTCTGTAATTTTAGTTTTAAATTATGAGGAACTTCTAACAGTTCTTTGCGATTGTGAAGCCGTAATAAATTCAAGACCGTTAACGTACATCTCTCAAGACGCTGACGATATGATCCCGTTAACACCTAGTTTGTTTTTAAGTGGAAGATCTTCGTATGAAAATCTAGATTGGGTTAAAATAACGCGAGAAACTGAGATTAAACCCATTAGATGGAAATTTAATCCCCCTACAGCTGCTTGGTGGGGAGGATTCTGGGAAAGATTAGTGAGGCTAATCAAGGAATTGTTACGACGTACATTAGGTAATTCAGTTTTAATATTTAAACATGTAAAACATGCATTTTTACTAGATAAAATTTTTAATTTTTCCTCTACGCTCATTCCCTGTCGCGGACGCCACTATGTAAAAATTGTGTTGCTTGGGTTCGCGGCAACTACCCGTTGCCTTGGTGTTGAATAACTATAGTCTACAAGCTACTTTGTAGAAGGTTTATTTGGACGATTAAGCACAACACATTAAGCACAGTTCTCACGGAAACATACAAGATTACATATATTTGATCTAAAGAGCTGCATGCAAGCAGCCTACTTCTACGAAATCTAAATTGGTTCTAAAAAGAAAATCTACAGAAATATTACTAGGTGCTACTACTGCGCATGCGCGCAAAAAGGTACTTGACCTGAAAAAAGGGGGATTCCCCGTTCAAACGGTATTTTGCCCGTTTGAAAGGGGACTTTCCCGAATTTCACTTTTCTGATTTCTAACAACCTGGGCATTTTTTTAAATATCCCAATAAAACTCGGGCTCGGGTGTGTTTTTTATAAAAAGAGTATTATTAATTTGCAACTTTTTTGAAGATATATTTTTATTAACTAGGTTTACATATTTCTCTTAACACAATAGACTTTTACTAGAAAAAGAAAAGGATTACAAAAGTTTTTAAAAAACCCGATGTGTTTTATTTTGCCTTTTTAAGGTTTCATCTAAAATAGCAGCTTAGTTTAATTAAGAACAGAACGATTATAAAAATCAATTATCTTTCAAATTCAAAATAAATAGAATATTTGATTTTATCTTTGACACATTTTTTTTACCATCTTACTGTATTAGTAAGATGGTAAACAAAGATGGTGTTACAAAAGACATTTTGATTCACAAAATTTCACTGACAAGGTTTATTTCAAAAAAATTTTGGTAGTGAGGATCAAGCAAGTATAAATAATTAAAAATATCATGAATCACAAAGAAAACAACCAACCAATTTGAATTAATTGTAAAAAGTACCCAAAAAATCTGTTTCATAAATAGAGAAAAACGATTTAATGATCTAATTTTGCATTTTTTGTTGTTGCTAGAATTGTATTTCTGTTTGATATGAATTGAAAAACACATTTTACCGTTGAATTTTAGCCATTTTGTGCCATTTCTGCTGTAATTACATACTAGCGGCCAATATGGCTGTTTTACGGGGAAATATTGCTGGCGATTTGCGTAATTAATATATATCGCAATTAGATGTAAATAACGACTATATGCCTAACTCTACATTGCTGAAAAGTTTTGCCACCGATTCATGCATTTGAAGACGTGATGGCGCATTTTCTGGTAAAAAAAAACATGAATTTTTTAAATTTAAAATACCCAAAAAGACAAAAAAAAAATTGGTCTGTTATGCACCGTAACACAATGTTGAGTTTGCTTCCCTTTCAAAACAGTCCCAAATCCACCCCCCATAACATTCAATATTTCTCCTCAAATTTGCTTTTATCGAGTTTGGAAACAGTTTTTTTTAACTGGTGAAAAAGAATAAGTTTAACTGATAAGAAAAATAAACGGTTTAAGGATACTCAAAAACCGGTTTTAAAACCCGATTTTTGAAAAATGTTAACTTTTTTATTTTATAAAAATCTATTTTTATGAACTAGGGAAGTTTTAGGGAAACCTTGTTTTTTGAAGACTTTTTAACCTTTTTTTTTTTAATCAAATTCGATTTTATAATGATAAATAATTCTTTTCCCTTTTTTTAGACTTTTAATGTAAAAGCAGGATTCCAAAATGTTTTTTAGAGTGTTCCGAAGATTTACCTTTTTTTTATAACTAGTTCCAGTTTTTCTTTCTAATTCAGTTTTTGAATTATTTTTCCTTTCTTTGATTTTCTATTTCCATTTTCCTGTTTCATGACTTGAATGAAGCAAAACACATACTCGAGATTTTTACACCTTTAAAAGAAAGCGAGAAATATGGCTGTTTTAATTTAAACTTTAATGCCTAAATTGATTGAATAATTAGGATCTCGTCCATCAAATATTACAAATCAAACTTTGAAATGTGTAAAATAAAATAGTGCGATAAATATTTAAGGCACAGCTTACGAGGAAACGCCTCATGATAAGGGAAAAGGTTAGGTGTAAAAGTCACCACCGCTTTTTATTTCACCATCACTCTTGATTTGCTCGAAGAGTGCATAATAATTTTATATATAATAAAAAAGTATTTTTTGTAACTCGAATGGAGTTTCCAATTAGTAATACTGATATCTGTCATGAAGAAGTACTGTGTTGTGTGATATTATGCAAAGCCAACTAACCCTCTTGTGGAAATACGAAGCTTTCGTCAATCTGAAATGTTTTGGGCAGTTAAGAATTTATATTTTTGTCAGCTAAGATACCGTATATTTTTATTTAAAGAAATTGAATTGAAGTATTGATTGACTTAAGTATTTTTTTTATGTGTGGGAGACAGGCATACGGACTAAAGTATACAGATTTTCGTTCGGCATCAAGGAAATGGATAATACCGTAACTTCCTTTTCGTGGCACAATTATAACTTTTTAAAAAATAAATAATATTTTTTCGAGTTGGTTTTATCGTTAAAACCGAATGTAATGCTAAAAAGACAATATTATCAGGAACACTGAGAAAAAAACATGATTATAATTATTAAAAATGAGTTATTAATTAAACTCATTTTAAAGGTCGATCATTTTTTTTTTAGAACGAGATCCGGATCTATATGATATGGATCAGATATTATCGAATTGGCCGCAATGTTTCCTTTAAAACCAAAAATGTCGCGATTTCAAATTGCCAGGCCCGTCATCAATATCCCTCATGTAGAGTAGCTCTGCTGTGAAGTTCATTCAATCGAATCTAAAACTTAACCGGTTCCTATTACGTTTTTTTCTAAAAAAAACATCGGAGTATCGAACTGGTTTAAAAATAATTTTTTTATCTAATCGGTTAAACTGGTTCTTTTTCACCGGTTTAAAAGAACAACGGTGTTTCCAAACTCTAGCAAATTTGAGGAGAAATATCGAATGGTATAGGGGTGGATTTGGGTTTAAATGTGGTACTTTTTTGGATTTTTTGAAGGAGGGGCAAACTCTACATCGTGTTATAGTTCACAATTTGGGTCTTTTAAATTAAAAAAAATCCAGTTTTTTTACCAGAAAATGCGTCATTACATAGCTTCAAATGCACGAATCAGTGGCAAATATTCCCGGTACTGTTGTGTTAGGCACATAGTCGTTATTTTTATATCCAATTGGGATATGTATTACACAAATCGCCAGCAATATTTCCCCGTAACAGAGGTAAAACTGCTACATTGGCTGCTGGTATGTAATTGGTCCAGGAATGGTACAAAATGGTTAACATTCAACGGTAAAACATGTTTTTTAATTCAACATATGAACCAGAAATACAATTCTAGCAAAAAAATGCGAAATTAGATCATTAAACAACATTAAATTGATTTTCTTTATTTATGACAGATTTTTCGGGTACTTTTTACAATTAATTCAAATAAAATTTATTATTGGTTGTTTTCTTTGTGATTCATGATATTTTTAACTATTTATACTTGCCTGATCCCTACCGACAAATTTTTCAAATAAACCTTTTCAGTGAAATTTGTTACTCAAAATGTCTTTTGTCTAAACTTTTGAGACACACTATAGTACACAATTCATATTGAATACCTGATATTGTATTATTGAGATCCTAAAAAAGTGTAAATCAAGGTTGAAAATTGAGGTTTTTTTTCATTAAAGTTAATTTTAATAAATTTTTTATATTATAAAAAAAATTATTAATTTAAAATGAGTTTTTCCTCTTAACTGAAATTGTTCTCTTCTTAAAATGAAACTTAAAATTTAAACCAAATTGTGACATAAGATTAATTATAATAAAAAAACATCCAGATTGGGCTTTTTTAAAAAGACCCGGGTTTTTTCAAATCCTATGTACAATTGCTGGTGTTAGTTCTATGTCAGCATGTGTTCCTTACCACATTTTTAGTGGATTTAGTGTATATTAAACTTGATTTATATATTGTGTTAATTGCTTATGTATATTAGAGTTCCTAGTTACAATTGCATTTCAATTAGTAGTTAGTATGTATAATCAAATTCGAGTGTCCCAGAAATGGGAATTATTATTTTTTGCCTATTTTGGAGACTTCAATATTGGACATTACGTAGGGAATTCTGTGCATGTTTTGTTAATTATTCATTTATGCTAATACTTGGTGAATAACTATGTAATACTGTGATTATTTTTGTAATTTTTAATTAAGTGTAGATAATTTAAAATTGTGGGCACATTTTTCTTTAGTGCCCACAGCCAATTGTTCTTGATAGAAAATTACAAAATAGTTAGGCAGGTATTTTTTTCAAACTGGATGTTAAAGATAAACCTGTGGGTACATATAATATATGCAATTAATGTACCCACAGGTTGCACAATGCATACATGCAATACTAACAACTTTTCTAATTTTACCACCATGGTCAAAGCTGTTAGTCAGTGCCAATTCAGGTATTTAGTCAAGGCTAACAGAAAGAGTAGATTTGTAATAATTTAGCAGTTGTGTTTTGTAGGGACAAAAGTGCTGTGGCACAGAATGCCTAATTTATTTTCTTAATGTAAAACTTGTAAAGAGAAGCTATAAGGTGCCAGGGTTGTTAAAAACCCGGGTTTTTTCATGAAAAACCCAACCCACTTGGGTTTTTTCGGGTTTTATGGGCTTTTTCAGGGTTTTATGGTTTTTTTCAGTAGTTTGGACGTGTTTTTCAGGATTTTGTGATTTATTGAGGGAAGTTTTAACTATTTATCAATACATTACAATTTTTAAAACTAACAGAACATCTTGAGAGAGATAATCAGGAATGATGTAATTTAAATTAGGACAATTAAAAAGTAATTGCATATAGTTAGATGAATGTATATTTAAATTTATAAATGTATTGTCTAGAACCAAGTATTGTTTGATTGTGTATGTGTAAAATTATATAATCCTGAATATTGTAACGATAGAAATTTAAATTAGAAATTTAAAAAATGTATTTGTTATATTTAATTATTAAATAGTTAGTATATATTTAAATTTGTAAATGCATTTTAAATATTGAAGGTACAAATATGTAAAAATATATCAAGAGAATACTAAAATATTAATTAAAAATGACAGGAAATGTATATTTTTTGGATGTATATACAAAGTTTTTACTTTTTTAAATTTTCAGTGAAGACAATTTTAAGTTCAATTGCCCACTTGGGTTTTTTTGATGGGTTTTTCAAGGTTTTTTTTTTGAAAAAACCCAGACGGGTTTTTTCGGGTCGGGTAAAATCATAACAACACTGTAAGGTGCCTGAATAATAAAGTGTTGATTGATCAGGAAGCACTGCCTGCGATTTTTGCGATGGGGTTGCTTGGGTGAGGATCTCGTATCTTGAACCATGTTAAAATCATAAGGTCTGTGCCAATAACCGATGTGTTGCTCTAGTGAAGCATTCCTATCAATCAGTATTTTGAATATTTAATTATTTCAAAACCAAAGTGGAAAAGTGTTTCATTCTTTTTCCTTGTACCTTGTATCACTGATCTTGGTCACACAGAACGGTTTTTTTCCGTCAAAAATGAGAATCGGTTAATAGGATATTTTAATAAGACCTGTAAAATGCAAAAAAAAAACTTTGCAATTTCAACATATAGTTGGCTGTGTAAAGTACTTTGCTGGTTGGTACTCTCTCAAGTTCCGACCTGATCCAATATTTGGTAGCTTCACAACCATAGTTCTTAAGAAGTGTTATTGCATGTTGTGATCTACATTTTCTTAATGCGACGAAACAATTTTGTTTTCTCATTCAGAGAATTTGCTCAAGTCATTTTCCTAGAAGGAATATCACAATTTTGTATTTAGCTACTTGCCAAGCATAATATAGCATAGCTCTTTAAATTACTTTCTTTAAAAACAATCCCAAAATAGGAAGGAATGCAGTCTAAATTTTTTGCATCGCAATTTTATGTTTCATAGGGTTGCTCAGAATTCTTTTTTATTATAGGTATAAAGTTATGAATTCTCAAAATTAAAGTGGCTGAATTTGTGTGTGGCTTAACACAATTTCGGTAGATTCTTTCCGACTTTGCTTTGCAATCGCTACAATTTATCTGTCATTTTCTTATGCACGTGGGATAAATTTATTCAGAACTGAACACTATTGTGAAGTTATGTATTTGACTCGCACCATCTACTGGTGACCTGTTATCGTGTTTAAGGATCTTTTTTGTAGCAACTTTTTAAGTGCTCAAAAAGTTTCTAAATCAAGAAGTCAATCCTGCAACCTTTTATGTTTCTGAAAGAGCATAGGGAACAGAATAATTAAGATGTAGGTATGCACATTAAAATTGTAAGATTTCTAGTGCAGAAAGCAGAATTTTTTATGGAATGGGAACAAGTCTTGTTATACTTGTATTCAAATCTTGTTATCTTTACTAATGTATGTGTAGGCCAACTGTTCTGATATTATAATGGACTGTTATTTAACAGCAGTGTATGATAGTTGTAGTTAGTAATATTTAACTAAAATGCTTATTTTTGTATTTTATTCTATTTTTTGATTTATGGACTATTTTCAAACTTGTGCAAGATTTTCAAAAATTCTATGTTCCTACTAATTTCTAATTCCATGCAAAACTAACCTTTCTGTGGTGTAAGTCAAGTGTGTAAAAAGTGACTAACTACAACTTTTACATTAAATGAAAAAAATTTGGCGGAATAGCTGATCTACACTTATTAAAACCAAATAATGTAACATGGTTTATTAAATTTGATATATTTTTTATATTAAAACAGCTTATAAGCTCCTCTTAAACTGTGACTTGCACTACTACAGTTACATGGAATTAGCCTAATATATATTTTATTAGTTTTCTTACCATGAAAAATAACTTATGTTAATCTTTTTAAACGAATTCTTTTGGTACATTGATTGTTTATTAAATACAGAGTTATCTTAAGTTCCCTGCCATAATGTATTTTTTCTACTGATTGAGTCTGCAATTTTTTTTGTTTGTCCATATTTATAAGCATTTGTTTTATTTTTAGTTGTATCGTGATGTGTTTTTTTGTGCATACTTTTTCTTTTATTTGTTCTACATATTTTGTACAGTGCTGATCATAAATAAGGACAGCTAGTTTTTCTGGCTTCAGCAACAGTGAAAGCTATTTACTACAACAAGTATATATTTTTATATCTTGTATAAACACTATTAATAAGCTTTTAAACTCGATAATTTAAAAGTACAGGTGAAAAACAATAGTAATGGAGAATAATGGGAGGTTCAGAAATATAAGGACAGTACAATTTATTGTCATTATTTATACAATTAATACTTTGTTACTGCTCCTTTTTTACTTTAACAATCAGACATAACATTCTACTTGGCATACTTTCAGCAAGTTTCTACATTATCCAGCATCTATACTGTCCCATACTGCATAAATTTTGTCTTCTAGTTCTTCAAATGAATTGTACTGCTGACCTTGCGCATAAACATGCCTCACCATGCAAGACCAAACATTTTCCATAATGTTCAGGTCTGGAGAATCAGGTGGCCATGTCAAAAGATTGTTCTTTCGTTCATCAAACCACTCTTTTGCCGCTTTAGAGGTGTGGCAAGAAGCTCCGTCTTGTTGAAAAACGAAATTGTCACCTCCTAAAGGTGAACCATAAGCAAGTAGTTGTATTTCTAAGATTTGCAAATACAACTCTGTGTTCATATTGCTAGGCACAAGTACCAAATCCGTTTTTCCGTGGGCTGAAACCGCTCCCCAAAACATACCAGACCCACCTTTAAAACGCCTGCTCCATCTGACTGCTTTTTTCCTTTCTCAAATCATGCCAGTAACTATTCCAACCATTGGGGCCATCAAGATTGAAACGTTTTTCATCACAAAATATAACATTTCTCCAGTTCACACCGTCACCAATCCACTTCTGCACAGCTTGTATTCGCTTCTTTTTATGTTCAACCTTCAGTGCCGGTTTTCTATTCATTTTAACGTTGTACTTTGTGAAATCGCAGTTCTTCAAAACTCTTGCAATGGTTGACTTAGAAATGTCTTTTTCAAAAGTACGCGCAATTTTAGAAGCAGACATATTTTGAATGACAGCACGGCGTACGATGATTCTTCGATATCGCTCGGTCAGTTTTGGTTTTGGACCAGATCTTTTTAATACCGAATCATTTAATCCACGATTGATTACATTTTCAACAGCAGTTTTAGATCTTTTTATTTTAGAGGCAATACGCCGCAAAGACATACCTTTTCCGTTCTTTCCCAGGCGACATTTTGACTGATGCTTGTTTCTGAAGTTTTCAAACTTTATATATGGATTCAGATAAGGACCGCAGATAAAATAACCATATTTATCTGTAATATTTTGATCATATGTAAATTAAAGCAGCAAAATCTTTGATGTCCTTATAATTATGAACCGCTAAAATTTTATGAACATTGTGATTTGTCCCCTTTTTAAACTTAATTTTTGATATTAAATATAATTTGATAAAAGGATAAAATTTTGCTTTTATGACAGATTCAACAAGTATGTATTGCCTTTTCTTGTACGCAGTAAAGTTTTAATTCGGTATCCCAAAATAATCGACTGTCCTTATAATTATGATCCGCACTGTATTATTTTACAACATTATTTTATTGTTTTACATTATCTGCATTAGTGGATTTCTGATTGTTGCAAATGATGGCTTGAATATTATTTTGGCTTAAAAAATTAATTGGAAAAACTGTTGAACTTTGGATATTTTCTTGTTAATTAGTTATTACTTTTTTAAAAGGCATTTTATGTTTGACTTGTGAGTTGATTGATACTCGAACAGTAAATTTCACGGCACAGCTTTCAATATAAGCTTTTGTATTGAAAAGTAACTTGTAGTTTTAGGGTATAACACTGTGTACGGATGAAATGGCATGGAAAGTATCCAAAGTATCAGAGGTGCCGATCCCCCCCAGAGCTAACGACGCACCCCCCCCCTAGAAAAATTTTACCCCCCCCCCAAAAAAAAAAAAAAAAAAAAAAACCGGTGAGGACTTTTTAATTTATATGGGCTAATGGAGTACCTAACCAAAGTAGCCTCTAACTACATCTTTACGGTGTATATAGAAAATCTTATAGTAAAATGATATTTTAAGTACCATCAAATGGGGTAACTCAGGGCCGGATTTCTAAGTAGGCTGTAGCCTATAGAGCGGCGAATTTTTTTGGGTAGCAAATTTCACGACCAATTAAAACAGCATTCGGCAAATAAAAATTATTATAAAGATACGAATATTTTTAAGAAAGAAAACAAATAATTTACATTAATGCGTAAACCGTAAATGTATATATAATACTAATATTTCGTAGCAAACATGGTAGCTGCGAGGGCAAATGCACCTACTCCTGGATTTCGAAGTTGAAAGAAAAATAGTCGAACAATTTTTTTAAAAATCGCCTATTTCGCTTTCGATTTAGCGTGTAAAAGTACATAGATGATTCTAATATGTGTATCGATTTTAAACAACACATACCACCCTATTTTGCAGCTAACCAGCTACCTTTCCCCGAAAGGGGAGAATAGTGTAACAGGGGCGGCAAATCAATCGTATAGCCTACAAGCGGCAAATCTTTAAATCCGGACCGTAACTTTATCCCAAGAAATAAAACCCTAGTACTGACTTTCATCTTAAATATTTTCTACTGATAGGTAAAAGCAGAGTTGCCCCTAATCGAAAAAGGGAAGCACCTTTTGTTGGAATATCTTTTATAATACGGAATTACAAGCTATTTTTAATTTTCCTTTAAAAAGGGTTTTTTTTACAGCAAAAGCTATCGGAATCTAATTAATTGGTAAAAATATAGCTTTTTATCTAATACAACACATTTGACATTATCAAACAAATCAGAATTATTTTATAATGTTTACAGAGGTAGTTTCACTCTAAAAAAAACTAAAATTTAAAAAATTAAAGTTAAATATATAACAAAATTCTTACCAGGAAACTCGGAATTGAACTATTTAATTATATTCAATCACCCCAGACCCACACATTGGACACAAGACGACAAGTATTTTCTTACTGATTCTAAAGCAATCATTTAGTTATTTTGGCTTCGAGTCTAATTTGGCGGGAAAAAGTCAGAAATATTACCTGAAGGTCATTAATTCGTAAAACTGTTAAACAAAGTTCGAAAGATTTATGAGCCAGCTGCAAAATATGGCGGGAATATCGGCAAACGTCATCAATTCACCGAAATGTTTTATAAACTGCGTGAGATTTGAGTGTTTAAACAGTTACAGTGATCGGATTGTTTATTGGAAATAATTGTCAGAAATCTTCGTATGGTATGGTAGACGCCATCGATTATCGAACATAATTTATGACTCCTTTTTTTCCTGCTGTTGCTTCGAATTTTGGTTACCCATTCATATACTTTGAAGGCAAAAAAAATATACACATATTGGAGCCACTTTTGATTTTCTTGCCACTGTTTGCTTTATTTTAAACCAAATAAAAATTCGCCAGAGTACAAGTTCTGAGCCCCCCCCCCCCCCCCCCCGGTTTGCGTCGGGGGGGGGGGGGGGGTGCAGATAATTAGTAAGAATAAGAGTTAGCTGAGTTTTTTTAAAATCAAGATTGGCAGTTTCTTACAAATTTTTATTTAAAAATTCAATCCCCCCCCCCTAAAATTTCAACGACGCAGTCTGCGTCGTTGACCCCCCCTTGTAGGCACCCCTGCAAAGTATAATGGTTTTCCTTGAGATAAAGTAATTGTAGCCTGTTACTTTAGTTTAATGGTTAATGATTGCTGTATTATATCACAGCAAATAAATTCTTTTGTACGTGTATTTTATTGAAGTGTATGTTTTTTGTTAATTGTGTAACCTAGTTTTAATATTCAATGTTAGCAATGTGTGTACGTATTTCCAAGTACTGATCTCAAAGTACTTAACTGTCTTTTAAAACAGCCGTAATTTTTCTATGCATTTCGGAGTGGAATAAATTTACAATTTTATTTCTCTTGTTTTTATTTTACTGCCAAACTTAAATAAACTTGTTTATAAAAACTGCAAAAAAAAATGATGACAATGATTTTTATTTTCCCATTTTACTTAAAAATAACAAAGCCATCATATTAAAATGCAGATAAAAAACAAAACAATACGATAAATGGGGAAGACAAAAAGACAATATGGGTTTTAAAATGAAACGCAGCAGATAAAAGATCACAATTTTAAAGGGTTACCTAAGCTTTTACAAAAAACGTTTTTTTTTTTTGAAATTCTGTTGCTACTTATATATGTTAATTGTATAACCACCTAAGTGTTTTCAAAAGGGTAGGATGTAGAAGAAATAATAAAATGTATTTAGGGCAGTGAGGATTGTTAGTTGAACCTGGATAGAAAATGAAAGTTAAACTGTTGGTCTGCTTTACTAAAACTATTTAAGTGGTTGTGTATGTATAGATATCACGGTATTAAGTATAAGTCACATAATAATTACTTTTTTTTAAAAAAAATCTGGATGTGTTTTACTTGCAAGTTTAGGAGTGTTCACCAGTTAGTCCAATTTTTTTTATTAACATTAGTTGTCTTATGATGATTTCCTATTTTTGAAGCATTATTTCTGTATGATGTTGTGTTTAGTGGAATAATGTTTTTAAGAGGAAAAGATATTAGTGGTCATCTAATTTTGTAGCAATTTAATATCAGTATTAGTTTTTTTGTATGAAATTTAAGTAAGCCTAAATTTTCTTAGTAAAACCTTCCTCCTTTCAAATTGAACACCTTAGCTCCGTTCATACACGATTTACTTAGTTAAAATTTGTAAAGGTAAAAATAAACAACTAAATAGTAATGAATGTACTAGGAATTGAAGATGTAGTCTGTAAACAATCAAGTACATTTTCATTTTTCAGTGAATAAAATTTATCATGCAAAGTAAGTTCTTACTTTATTTCTTAAAAAGTGTAAGATCCAACCAAAAAAGAGCTGAAATCAAGGTATTATTACTTTAGAGTAAGTTTTGAGTATATTTTTTTGTTTCTCGGTTATCTTAAATCATTTCTGTTTTGCCCTTTAAAGCTTGGTAGTAATTTAAATTATCCGTAACTGATTTGGTTGTCAGTTAAACTTAAGACTGTCCCGAACGGAACGGCCCTGTACATAGCCTCCTACATATAATGCCATGATCAAAATTGGGAAATAGGCTATCGATAGATGATCACCCCACGTGTTGTCTGTTTACGAATTTCAATCCAGGTTCCATTCCAGTTCGCTGCTGCGATAATAAATTTTGATTGCAAGAGTTCGAAATTCGTAATTTAAAAAAAAAAAAACTTGCAAATTCGAATGTAACAAATAATGCTTAGTTTTTTGCATCATACTATCCTTTAAATCAAGAAACAACACAGTGTTTCCAAAGAGAAATTCCCACAAAATTGAAGATATTTGGTAAAGAGTTTTTTAAATTATTCTTTTTTTTTGTGAAAATTTATCTATTCTAAATATTTTTATTCTTGAAACTTTTCGTAATACATTAATTATTTTTGTTTTTCCCGTCCTAATATATAGTTTAAACATACATACATTTACTTTTGTTCTATCTAGATTTATATTCAATTTGGTTCGGACAATCTGTTTGCTAATATTTATGTTCTAAAAAGCTATGTTTTTCTAAAAAGTTCTTTTAGTTTGTTTTCTTTTATTTTCTTAAGAGTTATTTAGTTCTTTGATTTAAAAAAAAAAATTCCAATGGTATTCAGCAACATATTTTCATGGAACAAGAAAAGTTGTACAGCAATGTAGTACAGATTGTATATTAATATTAATGCTAATACAGCTTTAAAGAAGTTTAATTTATAAGTTATTGCAATTGCTTCTATAGTATATCTAGGCAATTATTGCAATAAGTTATAATTTCTTTAACGCTGTATGTAGCATTAATATTTCAAATATATGTGCTTTACAACTGTATATTTTTTAGAAAATCAATTAGTTTGTCGCTGGATTCTTGCCTGGGTATTTGTAATTTTTAAATACATATTTTTAACACTTTGGAAAGTAATTATAATGAATTTATGTGTGTAGTATAAGAGTTTTTATAACATTATTAAATTTAAAATAATATTTTATGCATAGAAATAGTGTAAATTAATGAATATCCAAATTTTGGGTATTTACTCAAGGGTATAATTGGGTATAACAATACCCAATTTATAAATGCCCTACCCACTGGGTATTTATCCGAATGCATCACTAAAATGGCTACTTTGTCACTTTAATGCCCACAGAACTTTAATTGTAAAGGATAAAAAGTATAAAATATATATAACTAATACTTACCTCATACCTGTCAAACCAAAAAAGAATTTTATGAATCGGATCGGATGGTAATAACGGTGTTTGAAACAGCTCGCTAGATCCTTCATCCACCGCGAATACATTCCTACTAAAATATGCCAACGACTACTAAATCTATGTTATTTCTCGAGTTTCCATGGCATTATATGTAAAAGGCCCTGTATCAGAGTCCAGTTTTTTCTCTTATTTTTTTTTTACACACTCTTCATATTTTCAATGGGAAAAGGCGAGTATTTCTAATAATATAACGAAATTAAGGATTCCCAAATTCATGTTTGATAAAGGTAAGACCAAAGAAGTGCTAGTTTGATTGTGTATTCCAGAAATTTATTAGGGGGTCGTCCATAAATTGCGTGATGCGTTTAAGGGGGTGGGGGGGGGGTTACGTCAAATATTACGGAATTTTTTCCCCGCTATTAAAAGATGCCAACAATAGCATCACTTGATAAATGGACGCCCACTTAGCCATATTCTTACTGACCTATCAACTATAACCCTGATACTGTTCGTAGGAGATTTATAAGATTTACTTATTATATACAGTGTGCACAAAAGTTTAGGCACAGACGCTATTCATGAAAAAATCCGCAATATTCACTATTTTCCAGAAGTTTTTTCTTTAATTATATATTCTTTAGGCAGCATAAAAAATGATAGGGTAAAAATTGTTCTAAAAAATATAAATAAATTTGATTTACATCAACAAATCGAAAATTTCCTTGCCACAAAAGTATAGGCACACTGTTTAGTTTTAGGCAAATTTTCAAAGAAATGGATCGCGTCATCAAAAGGAAGGGTTTTTAAGTTGCTTTAAAAGGTTGAAGGTAATTTTCAAAGCTTAGTAACAATGCCTAAGTCAACTGAATTTTCGTATGAAGAGATTATAAGAATCTGGATATTGAAGTCCAGAGGTAAATCTGTTTATGATATTTCTACCAAAATAAAGCGTTTCAAAAGAAGTGTTTATATAGTGTTATAGTAGGTCTATCTAGTATGCGAGCCTCGAAATCTTTTCCTCCCCCATCCCCGCATGTGGTTTTCTTCGAAACGGCGCACAGTGGTCGGAAAAGGCTGAAAAACGGTCAAAATTCATTTATTTTTTTGTGGTTTGACAAAAATGCATAAAAATTCGGTTTTGTAGGTTTTTGACCCATCTGAGTCGATATAAGACACAATCAAGTTTGTAAAACCTATAGATTTTAAGTTACAGTTAATGCAAAAAAATAGTATGTGAAGATGTAATGTGAAAATTGCGTATAAAGAATAACGCTTTAATCAACATGTATTGTGCATATGCGTATGTTTAGGTCATGGTAATACGTAATCGTACGTCAAGTAGTCACAAAAAGCCAAAACACTAACACAATCTTTTAAAAATGAAACGTTGAGCTAAAAAAAATTACACTATTTTCAATATTTTCTGCTCTCAATTTAGCTTATAAAATTAATTGAAACCAAAGTTTTTTAATGTGAATATTTTTTTTACTAATTTTTAAACACATGAATTATATAATCTTAAACATTTAAGTTTGTGAAATAATTATAAAATATTTAACATTAAAATTTGTGGAATTATTATATAATATTAAACATTTAAGTTTGTGGAATAATATCAAGGTTAATATCAAAATATCGTACAAAAATATGAATACACAGAACATATACTTTCAAATTAACCGTCAACAGTTTTTTAAGATCATATTAATTAACAGCATTTTATTATTGAAGATGTTAAGGCCAAATATGGTATTAATATTCATCTAAAGACTTTTTAATGAATTTTAAATGAATTTTCGTTTAATTTTAATAAGATGATAATAAGATAATTTTAATAAGAGGATTAATTTTAATAATTAATTTAAGTAAGATTACAATATTAATATAATGGTTTTTTTCAGTCTTCGTGTAGCTCTAATTTGTTGTTTGTTTTAGGCTTTGCGCGAAAGGTATTTATGTAAGGGTCCGATGAAATAGTAAGGAAGTTAAACACATCTTCATTTGTATTTTTCCTTGAACTTTTTCTCGAGTGTTCTCGTCTGTACCACCGAAAGTCTTTGTTTCTGGCTTCTTGGGCTTCTTCGGTCAAAGCTCCTATTGGTAACATATATGATGAAATCACTTCCCCTCCATGAAACAATACCTTATGAACAGTGTTTGGCATGTAGTACCAGGGGTATAAATCAACATATAAAATTGCGGTTTCTCTACAGTAGTTTTGAAATTTTAGAGGATCAATTTCAGCACTACTATTGATTGTATCCAAGATAATTTTAAATCTATGAATTAGATTTCTATCAACTTTGGTAATCTCCGAAGTAATAGTAGGATCCTTAAAAAATCTTCGAGATGTATTACCATCGTTGGAAGTGCCCATTCCTTGTAGGACCACAACGACATTTAATCCTAAAACCTTTTTAACTTTTTTCTTGGATTTGCTTTTTTGCATTTAGTTTTATTTCTTTGGTTTCTTGCGTAGTTTTCCACTTTTTAAAACTCGTGTTGTAGGCAATGTGAAGAATACACTCCATAAATTTTATACGAGCATGAAGTGGTGAGAGACCAAGATTAATTGATTCCTCATAAATGATTTTAGTATCCAAAAGTTGTAGATTGTTCATTTCTGAAAGCTTAGCTTTGCATATTGGGCATACTGCCATTGATGGCGTATTTGTCAAATATTGGGTAACTTTTCCATCGATCATGGATAGCACTAAACAATGTTTTACGTGTATTGTTTTGTTATTGTAGGTAAGTATTGTTACGTTCAATTTTTCGATATCTTCATGCATTTTACCAACTTCTTGTCGAACTAAATTTTTCTTTGGAGTTTCTTTTGCAAAAAGAAATCTAATTGGTCTGCAAAACTGTGTGGATGAGGGTCTTGGATTTTCCCAAACAAGAGTATCTTCATCTGTTGTTAACGCAATGGAACCAGGGTCGTCATAAAAAGATTGGCGTCGGTCTCTTTTTCGTTTTCAAACATCTGCTTATATTGGCTGTGACCAGCAGACCCATCACACTCCCACTTGCAAAATAGTTTAAATTTGTACACTGTTGGTTCGACTTCGAATTTTATGAGAAAATTCGTTTTATTGTGTGTGGTCCAGCAACGTTTGGATATTAACTGTCGCATGACTTTTCTGATACTTCAATTTCAGTTGGGTAGCATAGCTTTTTCTGCTCTAAAACTTAATCGTAGGACGGAAAATGTTGCTTCCTAGTTCCTTTGATGATTGTCTTAGAACGTTATAATCATGTTTAGATAAGGAGGCATCTATTAGTATAGCAAGAGCTTTTTCAGCATTGTAAAAGTCAGTATCATTTTGGTATTTCTTTGATGCAGCAGTTAATAGTTCTTTCGATACACTATCAAGAGTTGTTTAATTTTCCGCCGCTTTGTTCGATCAGAACATTCGTCAAAGGTTTTTCAGGTCGACCAGCTTGCGTGGAAGTAGATGGTTCTTGTTGATCTAGTGTGCTAGAGCTTGCCTGTGCGGAAAAAGATGGCTCTACTATTTCCATATAATGTGTGCTGTAAGCACCCGATGCAGAATTACTTGACTCTACGAGTTCTACGGAATAAGTGTTAGAATGCCACTTCTTATACTTATTATAAAACCCTTTTTTGTTGCGACTACAATCAAGCCACCTTTTACGAAAATGGGGTACAAATATTTTGGATAAATACCTTTTTATTCCTTCTCGTTGATCTGGGGTTATCAATGGGTAAGATACTTTCAAAGCGTCGATGCTTTTTTCGATATCAAATTGGCTCTTTAAAACAATTTCTACTAATTCACTATAACAACATTTAAAACTCGCCATTTCGTCCTTACCGATGAAACATTATCGAACGTCTGGTAAAAGAGGTTTGAAATTGTTTGGTCACCTTTGTCGAAAAGTATATTTTGTATAGGAACTGTTTATAAGAATGAATTTTGGACTTCTCCCCCTCCGCCCCTCCTTCCCAAAAGCCAATGCGCATCTCTTGAAAACATTATTATTGAAAACAATTCAGACCTTTTATCTCCTACAAAGATGACACCAGTATTTAAGTTCTTTTATTTGTTTATAATGGTTCGAAACACCTGTCGGTTTTGCTACTTTGTTTCTAGATTAACAGCTGCCGTGGAGCAACGCGCAGCAGCGTTGTACTTTTCGACGATTTTTGAACAGCTAGATTTTGACACTTCTGTTTGTAATTATGGTGTCCGTACGTTTCCGCAGCTGAAATTTAGATTTATCTTTTATATACGATTTGGAAAACTAGTTAATTTTAATGAGACTTTGGAGCATAGTGGAGCAAGAAAGTTGCACTCTTTCAAATATTTAAAAACATAGTACTTTAGAAACTAAGATCAAAAACTAATTTAAAAATTATTTTGTATTTTTTAATCAGGTAAAATAAAAGAAAACCTTTTATAAAACTCAAAAACATGCAAAAAAATTGTGTAATAAAATTATAAATCGTGTATTTTGAATTCCATTGTATCGCCTCAAAACGGACTATTTTTCATTTGTTGACTTTTCGTAACTATAAATACAACAAAAAATTATTTTTAATGATTTATATTTGGTAATCTTACTATTCAATTATCTATTAATTTAAAAATCTATTCATTTTGCATTTTTCTAACACTTCGAAATTTGGCATTTTGGCCGCTCCCAGACCACTGTGCGGCGTGAGCGTGTTTTTTCCCCACCCTACTTGGGTTTGAACTGTTCGGATTGTTAACCTCATAACAGAACCTCAAACGCGTTAGGTTTAGAAAAGCGATGCTCCCCCCGTTTCCTAGGAAACCAAGAGAAGGGTTGGGGAAGAAAGTCTCTTCGGGGCTCGCATAGTAAATAGACAAGGTATAGTATGTGGCGATCAATATCAACCAAAATCGAGGTCTGGAAGACCTTGAATCACCAACTAACGAGAGATCAGACAAATAAGAAAATGGGCTTCAAATCAAATTTAAGCCTGATTGAGTCGAAAGTTTCACGCGAAACTATCAGGAGGACAATCATGGAATGTGGATACTTGATAAAATCACAGTTGAAGCTCAAGCCTAGCTTGCTATCTCATCATAGAGATGCAAGACTGCAATGGGCTCAACAACACATGTCTTACAACGACGAATGGCTGCAGGTGATTTTCAGCGACAAAAAAAAATGGAACCTAGATAGTCAGACGGGTATAGCTACTCCTGGTATGATCTGCGTAAAGATCCCAGGATCCAATTTAGCCGGACGTCAAGGTTGTGGTACGGTAATGGTATGTGAGGTTTTGGATTCAATGGCCAGACTTACTTAGCCTTTACCAAAGGAAATCAAAACCGAGGGGACTACCAGGCAACTCTCGACAACAACTTAATGCCTTATGGGGAGATTTTAGGCGGCCCAAATTGGAAATTCCAACAAGATTATGTCTCCATAGTCCATACATATATCAAGGTTAACTATATAGTGCTTTAGAACCAGCAATATCACAATTCATGATTGTCCTGCTTACAGTCCGGACCGTAATCCCATCGAAAATGTTTGTGGTAGTTTATGCCAATGGCAAACAATATTCTACCTTTCCGGAGCTAAACGAAGCTATTGGAAAAGGCGTGGTATGATACCGAGCCTGATATCTTCCAAAATATGTTAATTTCGTTGAAAACAACGGTTTTCAAACCAATAAAACAACGTAGAAGCTACAAGAAATACTAAAATGCTTTATTTGATTATAAAAATATTATTTTTATTAAGTGTACCTAAACTTATGTGCAGCAGATTTTAGCTATTTTTATCTTTTTAGTGCAAAACTTGTCACATATTAGTTTTTCTTAGTATTTAATATCTATTATGATTTTAATGTTTTGATAAATAAATCATATAAAGATTTTATCTCTATACCCAATACTTTTGTATAAAACTAACACTTTGTGTTGTGCCTAAACTTTTGTGCAACACTGTACACTGAATACAATGTATTATTTAATGGCATAATAAATTTTGACTTTTTACTCGTGTTTCACTATGTATTTTGTTTGCTGTTGTAGTGAGTTTATACTATAGTTAAGGTTGGTTCACCTCCTTATCCGAAAAGTAATTATGTAAATGCTAAATATTGAAGGGTTGCTTAACTTGTTACTTACTACAATTAAGCCATGGTTAAGTGGCGGATCCAGCGGGGGGTTAATGGGGTAATTACCCCCCCCCCCCCCCCCCAAAGATATTTTTTTAATTTTCCGAAAAAGAGTACTTCTCCAGCGATGCTTTTAGAAAACAAGTTTTTCTTTTTAAACAAATCGGGACACAGAATACTCGCTCTTTAAAAAGGACAGATGGGTCCCAATTGTAGTTATATTCCCAGGAATTCGCTACGGAGTCTATAGAAGGAAAACCAACCATTGGGATACCACACGTGCTTAGGTTCGGTACAACAAACACATCTGGTAGGTTTGTTTGAAAAAAAATAGTACCAAATGCCGTAAGGTTCACAATTCCCCTTCTTTCTTACAGAAAGAGTAAAACATCCTTTGGAAATCAACTTAAGAAAAGGTCAATTAAAAAAGTCGACTTCTTTCATATTACTATATTGCAACTTTAGTTTAAAATTGTTCTTGTTTTATTAGATTTGTACCATCTCGGTACATTTTCCGTTAAATGAATAGATTTGATAGATTTTATTTTACAAATTTTCATCTTCTTATAGCATCAAATAAACAAAAAATTAATAACAGTTTGGTTATTTTGCATTAGGGTGTTTCAAAGTTTACATCTTGTGTGGAAGCTGTTTTAAGTGTTTGTGACTCAGTGTTATTTTGTACAAACCTATTTTTTCAAGGTACATTATCAAAATTTGTCGTCTTCAGTGATCGAAATTTGTGCAGTCCTTTTTAGTGTTCATAAAGTCATATCATAGAAACGTTATTTTTTTATTAAACAATAAAATGCTGAGTTGTTTTCCAAGTTGCTAAAAATAATAAACTATTAATATAGGATACATAAAGAATTTTTATAAAATTAGTTATCTATTAAATTCCATTTTCTCAGGAACTAATGCAAAGTCGGGCCATCGGAGTCTCAAAACAATTAGGTTAAGGGAAATAGGGGTAATGACTAATGCTATTTTTAAAAGAGAAAGAAAAAAAAAGAAAAGCATATGTATAAAATTTAAGATAAATATCTAGAATTTTGAATGATATATTGAAAAGTTAAGTTGACATTTAGTATTTTAATCTATATGAAATAGATTGATAGATAAGTGTTTAATAATTGAGCAAATTTACATTGTTATTTAGAACGTCTAACTAATCTTCTGAGACCCTCGCGGCAAAAGCACCAATCGGCAGGATTTTTAGCTTCTCCTACAGTGATTGGAAATCAAATTTTTTTATTTGCATGTGTTTATAAAACATATTAAACCAATAAAAAATAATAATAATTAAAAATCCACCTTGGAAGCCCTTGCTCAATGCGATGAAGATATTTTCCCTTTCATAAATCAAATATTAAAACTTTTTAAGTGTTCTTCCTGTTATACTATTGCTTCAGCAGAAAAAAGCATTTCAACTTTAAGAAGGCTGAAGACTTGGCTACGAAGCAATATGACCCAAGATCGTTTAAAGGGATTGGCACTTTTAAATATACAAGAGATATCTTCTTTGGATGTCCAGAAAATTATTGATAGATTCAGCAAAATTAAACAATGAAAATTAGATTTTTTACTTTAATTGCTGCATAAAATTTGTACATGTATACTTATACAATATTTAAAATATCATTTTACACTTCGGCAAAATAAATGTAAATTTTCTACTTCAACATTGAAATGCTTTGTTTAGATTTCGAAAAATTAAACGTGTTTAGTATGAAAATGAGCTTTTTGTGTTTTTTTCTTTAAATCTAAAATTGCGTTTCAGGTTTTTATACGATTAATAAACTAAAAAATCTTAATAAACTTAAACATACTTTTATGAATAAACGCAATATCTGAATTTAAACGTACGTTAAAATAAATTCATATTGTTAAATTTCAGATTTTATGAAAATAATAAAATTTTGCACATTGCATTTTTAAACATATGAGATTACTCTCTTAAGGGGCTTTAATATTTTATATAAATTATTAAAACATTTTTTACATTTTTTTTTCATTTGTTTTAATATCAAATCATCTATAAAAGAGAGACGTCTTTAACAAATAATAGTTTCAAACAAGTATTTGAAAATAGTTGCTAAGATTAATCATTTAATTAAAATTATGAATGATTAAAAATGATTTATTAAAAATTGAGAATTATTAAAAATTATATATTAAAAAATCCTTCCTCCAAGAAAAAAACCCGGATTGCCCCCTCTATGGAGAAACTCTGGATCCGCGCCTGCCATATTTTGTAAGGATTGAAAACGCACGTCAAAGCGTTAAAATACGCCCTGCTCCGCGATGTCAGCGTCTTGAGTGGTTTGTTAGAATTCACGTCTAGCGATGCCGCACCTAACCAATACCTCCTACTACTAGGAAGCCGTACTACAGGAACGATTTACCTTCGTGACGTCATGACGCGGAGGCCAAGTTTTTTCTTAACTTTCTCCGGCTGTGAAGTGAATCGAGTGGATTCTGATTGTTTTGCTCGTGTCTAGGATTTTCGCGCATGTGGTTTTTCAAATCTCGACTGACAATTAGAATATTTATCCTCAAAATTAGAAAATGCGATCGTAAGAAACGTAAATATGGTAAATAAATGCTCAGTTCCCAATTGCAGAGGAAATTATAAAAATGGACCCAAAGTTACCGTGTTCCGATTTCCAAAAGGAGAACTGTTGAGAAAATGGCTGGTAGCTATTCGAAGAAATGATTTTAAACCTACATCTAATTCTAGGGTAAGTTATGGCATTCTTCCTCTGAACTATAAATTTTATTTTTCAAGGTATATTAACGTATTTTAGAATGTTATTTTTTTCTGCGCCCATAGCTGTATATACTGACTGATATTTCCATTTTACTTAATGTAAACATTACCCCAACTTTCTTAAATTGTGAAATTTATAAAATGAATTATTTTATGTATTTAAAACAAAAATTGTTTAACAGCAGATATCTGTTATAAAACTTTTGAAAATATATAATTGTTTGATTCTATTATTTTTGTCATCGTGATCAGGCAACTAGAAGACACAATCTTTCATTGAATGTGTCAATGAATTAGGCAAATGCCAGAAGACATTGACTTAACTTAAAAACTTTTGATTATTTTGTAATTGAAATTGATTATACAGTTTAACTTCTTTAAAATGAATCCACTTCAGATTAATCTAAGCTTTGTTTTTGTAATCTATTTCTAGGTGTGCGAGCTGCATTTTACCAAAGATGATTTAGAGTATGTGACCGAGGCATATGACGAAAGACGTGGATGTCTGATCAGCGTTCAACTTCCTGCACCCGGGCTGCGAAAAACTGCTGTTCCCTCCCAATTAGATGGCTGTCCAAGTTATCTTTCAACAACTGTTACTTATCGGGAAGATCCAAACTCTAGGAAAGAAAGACTTGATAATGAACAAGTAGCAGCTGCTATTGCGGAGAGTTTGAAAACCTGTACAGATTATGAAAAGAAACACAGTTTTTCATCTTTTAATGAACTGTTAAATGTATTGAAAACTGCAGATATTTCTGATTTTTGGAAAATGGTTACAGAAAATCAGGTAATCATTTTCATGAATATTACAACAGTTCCACATCCATTTATTAATGCATCTGTAATCATAGATAGTAACTTAAATGCAACTGCTTATTTAAAAAATGTACAAATAACTAAGCTTGGTAAGTTTATGCTTCCAGCTCCATGTAAAAATGTCAACGAATTGCATGATATACTAAACCTCATGCATGATTTAACGTTGCCTACTGCACAATCAAGTGATGGTTTAGTGTGTGATGCAATTAGGTCAATAAATGACACATTGTCAAACTTATCTATTGCAATGACCCAACACCAAAAAGATGTTGTATATTTTGTTCAGGAACAACTAGCTTTGCTATTGTTGAAAAAAAATCGCCTACGCTACAGTTCTAATTTTTTAATATTATGTACTCTGATGTATTCGATATCGCCACACAGTTATAGGTTTCTGAGAAATTGCGGATACCTAATACTTCCCCATCCGAATACAATCAGACGTTTATGCTCTCAATATCGTGTTAATCCCCATCTAGAACAATCTAATAATAATTTTTTATCCTATGTTAGAGATAATTTATGTATTTGGAAGACAAGGATAAAAAAGTGGTTTTGTTGATTGACGAGATACATTTGAAGCCCTTTTTAGATTTTAAAGGGGGGGATATTTTAGGAATCTCATATAATACAGAAAATGCTGCGACAACAGCATATGCATTTATGGTCCAAAGTATTTTGTCAAATTACAAAGATGTGGTACACATTCTTCCTGTCCAGACCATTACTGCTGTTATACTTTATGAATATCTACATAAAATAATAATAAGTTAGAATCTCTTGGTTTCTTGGTAATTTGTGTGTCAAGTGACAACAATGCTGTAAACAGACGTGCAATGTCGATGTTTTGCAGTCCCCCAAAGCAGACTTTTGTCTATGCTCATCCAGTCGATCCCAAAAGACCTCTTTTCTTCGTCAGAGATGCAGTACATTTATTTAAATGCATTCGAAACAATTGGGTGAACCAGAAAAATCCTAATCAATGTTTGTATTTCCCTGATTTTGATGTCGAGGGTGTTTCACCACAAAATGATAGAATTATTGAAAAAAAATTCTTGATGAGGATGATCGTTTTCTGGAAGATAACAATTCTTCTCTTGGGGATCCAAATTTTTGCCTGGTGACCGATTTAAAACTGCATGTTTTTTTTCAGTTTGAAAAAAATACATGACATAGAACTTAATGATCTTGTGAAAAATTGCCACACACTGACCCAAAAAGCCTTACACCCTTCCAGCATGGAAAGACAAAACGTAAAATTAGTTGTGCAGATTTTTAATGACCATGTCGTAGAAGGCCTGCTAAAAGCTGGTCCCATTTACGATCTTTCCCATTATAGTGACACTGCTGACTTTATTAAAATTGTTTTGACATGGTGGGAAATTATGAATGTTAAGTCGTCTTTCAAAGGGAAACACAAAAAAACATTTTTCAGGGCCCCCTCACATCATTAGACAGGATGTGAAAGTAAAATTTTTGAACAGTTTTCTTACATGGCTGGAAAGGTGGAAGGATATGAAATGCGAGACTGGCTGCCTTACCAGTGACACACATATTGCTTTACCAAAACCACATATGCAATAATAGAAATTGCTCGCTACTGTGCGATGAATTTGGAATGTCTTACATTTTAACTGGGAAATTCCAAACTGATTCTTAGAAGGTCGATTCGGCATACAACAAATGGCAGGGGCGCAGTATAACATTTCTTTGACACAAGTCTATGAAGTCGAAAAAAAACTCAGAATTCAGAGTCTGATGCCTTTGACATTAAATCAAACAAATGTGGGCAGATTGAAATCATGGTACTGATGTTGAATCTGCTCATAGAGAAAGCGATGGTGATTCACATTTAGAGTTGCCTCTTGATCTGACCCTACCAATTTCCAGTTTGTTAGGAAATTCAAGTTTGGTGTTGATGTTAAAGATATTCAAACCTGAAAGAAGTGGAACCTATGTTGGTATATATTGCAGGTTATTGTGTCACTCTTGTGTAAACGTGTAAAGTGCAATTTTGTAAAACAAAATCTAACCCTACCGGATGTGTGAAAATGTGTCCCCACGCAATCTGCATTACTAGTATGGATCGTGGTAGTTTAAAATACCCACGAACGAAGTGGTTGATATTATAAAGTATTGTTTATATTGTTGTGTCAAAACTTGTATCAAAGGGAAAGCATGAAGCAGAATTTTTGAATTGTCCCAAATCATAGGGAAGTTGTTTGTTTATTGTCTAAAAGTTTTTTAAATGCATCAGGAAAGTTTTTACGTTTTGAATCCTGCCAAAATGGACATACAAGTGATATGATACAAAAAATTAATTTTTTCAGCTTTTTAACACATTTCTAAAAAACTATTGTAAGAAATTAAAATGACAAGTTGGTAGTAGATCAACACAAAGGGAAAGAGAGGAAACTAAGTACATTAATAGCTTCTGGTGTTACGAAACAAAGCTTAACCCTTTAAAATCTTCGCATCAAATAGAAATTAAAGCGCCTCTGACTTAGTATCTAATTCTTGTAACAAAAATAAAAAAGTTATCACAGATATACTCACCAAGTCAAAGAAAACCCATGTCAAAGGTGCAAATAAAAGGCCTCAGTAAAAAGACAAATGACACAGAAATTATAGATTTATCCCTTAAAAATAAAAGAAAAAAGACAAATGCAATTCCCAGGTATAACCTCTTGCGTCCCCAATTAAGTATTTTGTCATTTGTTTTCTGTGTTTATAGGAAACTGAATGTGCAATTGTAATATTGGCATATGTACAAATAACTGTTGAAATTTGTGTGCAAAATGTGTTAAATAAAAATTTATTCCAAGTCATAACATGTATGTCCACTTTCTTTAGAATTTATAAATTAAAAAAAAAATTCCTTTCAGGCAAACTAAAGCTGCAGGCACAGCAAATGGTGTGTTTAGAGAAAACTAAAAAATGCATTTTTAGTAACACCCTTAAATTGTGCGATTGAGATAAGTTTGATAGTTAAATAATATAAAATTAATTTTCATAATACGGAAGTTTGATTTGTTTTAATTTCAAAGTCATCGTAAACGGCTTCGTTTTAATTGATTTCTTTGAAAATAATATATATTTATTCTTCTAGAAACATTATACACTTCACACGCAAATTAGGAATCGATAATATGAGAGCTTTTGATGGATGATCAATCGAAAAACTTCGCTTTAGTATTGCTCGGTGGGTCCTACGACAAGAATGATAAGCCTGGTAGGAACTAACTTTTTCTCCTTTGCTTGTTCTCGGAGGCCCGGAGTTCGGCCTCCGGTTCGTGACGTCACAAGCGTGTCGTACGGCTTTCTACTAGTAGGAGGTTTTGACCTAACGCATGCGTAGTGAGCGAAGGCCACTGTTATCTTTTCCGAATACGTAGATACTTGTAATGTATGCGACCATTTCGCACGTTTTGGACGCTCTAATCAAACCACGACTGCTTCGAGATTTACGAACGCTGAGATCAACGTTATTTTTTTAGCTCCGGTCACGTGACAACTAGTTCCAATAAGAGAACAGGAAATTCGGCCGCACAGCGGCCGATTTTGTGTTCTTACAAAACAGGGCTTTATACAGTACAGATTATTATAGTAAAAACTATTGGTTGCCATAACATCCATTCGGTTGGTGTTCACGCGATCGGCCTTGCACAGGATCAACAGTCAACACCCTCCAACGAATGCCATGCTTGGCGAATAGTATATTGGTGAGTGTAGTTCGATTGTACGCGCCGATGGGTCAAAGTACTCCGTATTTATACGCATTTCCGTATTTTTTAAATTTTAATGCAAACCGTGACGGAGATATTTTTCTAAAAGACCTGCTGTCATAGAGTTAAACTATCTTCTGCACCTGCCCGTCCGAATTTACAGTTTTGCACAATCGAAAACTTAACTTCAAGGGTCGACGTCAAGTAAACACCTCGGCACCCGATGCCGCGACATCCCGCAAAATATATGATGCCGTGGGATGTTTTCAGACCTGTCAACTCTACGGATTTAACCCACCTGGTTTTTATCAATTTTCTTCCGCAACAGTAACAATTGCCGAATTTTCAAAAAGGTTAGAAATTTGCAAATGATAACAATACATCGCGGGACTTAAGCTTTTTCGGGTTAGGGAATTTTCCGGTTTATGGGTTAATTACCTAATTTTTTTAGAATTCCGATTATCGGAAAGATTTTAGGGGCACTATGTGATCTGCGAATCGCGTTATAAGCGCCCTAGTATATAAACAAAAATAGACCCTTAAAAAAAAGGGTCAGCTTTTACACAGAATACTCAAATTTTCCGGAACATTTACACCTCCGTAAAAAATGGTTCCTCCAGTATCGGTCTATATCAATGAAAACTAAACTTAAATTTCCATAAACAGCCAAGTTTAAATAATAGATTTTTATAATAAAATAAAAACAAGAAGTTCATAAAGAACTAAAATACCTACTTTCCTGTTATAAATACTTACGAAGTTCTAATCGGGGAAAAAAAACCCAGGTTCCTAAAGTAAATATCATCAACAGCCGTTTCTCCCCTAGTTTTTACACATTAAAAAAAATTCGAAACACAGCACCCAGCTATAATTTAAACTTCTAAAGCCAAAATCAACTATTTTCCCTTAATATTCTTTCCAAATTAATTAAAAATTATTTATCATCTGCTCGTGATTTATTTGTAGTTCGAAAATAATTTAAATATTTATTAATACCAAAAGTAATGAACTACTCCGAACTGCATTAAAAAAAAGAATGTAAATTAAAACTAAGCA
>JAFNEN010001133.1:0-57840 GCA_019343175.1 Oedothorax gibbosus | reverse complement strand
GATCAGAAACAAATTACTTTTTTTTAAACCCGATCTTTTAAAAACAAAAAAAAAATTAAAAGGGGATTCCAAACTTTTTTTGACTTGTTCAATCCCATTTAGTTGTTAAATCTAAAAAAAAAGTGAAATTACGAAATAAGATAGCTACTTACGAATTGCAATCTGGTCACATCTCGACAAGTTGCCTCACAAAAATCATTATTTACTGTAGAAAGTTTTCCTAGTTAAAGAAAGTTAAAATAAAAAGTAAAGAAGTTTCCGGCACGAATGGGAATTTGTTTCAAAGACCTCGTTTGTAAAAGTCCGATGAGAATTGAGATTGAGTGTACTTTTTGTTTGTTTGGTATGTGGTTCTTTTATTAAGTAGGTGAATAAACAAAGGAATAGTTATTGAAGTTGTTTTTAAAAAAATAAATAAAAGTGAATCAACATTAAATCAGTTTGGAAGCTTTCTTTGACTGCATTGTTTGATTAGAATCCTTCTTTAAAATTTTAGGGGAGAACACCTCACGATTTTAAATTTTAATATTGATAACTAAAATTGTTAAAAAAAATTGTGTTCCACAGTAATAAGCATAAATGTGGATTACGGAAGCTGTAGTAACTAACCTCACGGTGAAAAGTTATTACTTTTGTAATTTATCTACGGATGCATTGGTAACTGAAAGGTACAAATAAAGGTAAACTGAAAAGGTATGACGAGTAAAAATAATTCGGTGAGAAATTAGTTTAACGTTTTAAAAAATTTAATTTTTCTCTGATAAAACATGCGTGTATAATGGTGTCAGATTTTACCTGTGTTTATATTTATGCAAATAAAAATCACGCTACGACCCTGTCTTTTCTTGCATAAAATATTCTGAGTGCTGATATTCAAAAAACCCTATTTAAAAGTTATTTTAGCTCTTTCATCATGTGTGACCTATACATTTTAAATAACTTTTCCATAAATACAGTAAATCTTTTTATATCTTAAGTTACGACGTAGTTCTCAAATCGCGACGCTATAAATTGTTTCGCTATAAAATATTTGAGTATGGGATTTCATCCTATACATTTCCTTTATTTTTATGTGTTACATTTTAGTCTTAAATTAAATATTTTATACGTATACAGAAATTGTGACGACCAAGCCAACAGATCCCACAAGGTTTTCCAAAAAAAAAGAAAAAACCCTTACTGGTACTATCAGTTTACTAGCTCCAATAACTGTCTAGATTCTTCTTGAATTCTGCAAATGTTCATAAATTTAGATAAATATTTAACGACATCGTCGGAAGCGGGTATCTTTGGCCATGGAGGGTAACTTTGGTCCACACGTCGGAAAAAGATTTGTTTCTTAAATTTCTCTTCATAAAATGATCCCATCTTAAATTGCTTGACATTTTTGGAAAGGTGGAAACTTTGCCTTTCCTTTCATTTAAAACACTAGGGGGCTCCGCCCCCTGCTCGCTATCGCTCGCCAACCCACGGAATTGCTGCGCAATTCCATTGGCCGCTTCGCGCCCAGCTCGCTGGTGAACGTAACTTTTCTAACCCAACTTTGCACAGGCCTATGCATATTTTGCCATCCAGATCTGTATCTATGACAAAATTATGTCGATCCTTGGTAATATAGTTATATTCAGCCGCAAGCTCGCACCCTTGGATATTTCTGCGCAATCTCATTGGGTCGCAAGCTTGCATTCTTGGATTCTTCCTCGGCTCGCTATCGCTCGCAAACACACGGGAATTGCTGCGCAATTCCATTGGACCGCTTCGCGGCCGCTATGTTATATTACTTAAAAAATTTTTAATATTGTATTACTGTTTTCAGTAATATTTCGTCAACCCCGTTAATTTCGCAGAATTAACCTTGCCTGTTTTTACTCTTAGGTTCTTTTTAAAAACCCAATGGCTCACTCAAAATTTTTAAGTTGTATGACTTTTTTTTAAGTAATAATCCCATTGGACGCATCGCGGCATGCTCGCTATCGCTCGCCAAATTAATTTTTTTCAGGTTGTTGGCTGTTCCGAAAGAGAGAAACGAAGCCATATAATACCTTCCACTTTTTACGTTATAAACGTAGTGTGGAAGCTAAAAAAACATTTCGCTTAATATGTTGGCTATACAACAAATCATAAAACAATGTTTAACAAGAGCAACTTTCTAAATTTGCTCCCCCCCCCCCAAAGTAATTAACATGTTCCATATCTTGATACTTCCATAATTTAAACATCTTCAAAAACTATTTAAAAAAAACAAAAAGGAATGTCACATTATTCGAGTGTGCAAAGTTTATTTTATTCGCATCTATAAGAATACATTTTTCAGGATAAATAAAAAAATAACTCTTTTACTGTGGTGTTTTGCTGCGAACGAATAATAAAAATTTAAAAAAAACGAGATTAAATAAAAAAAAGAAAGCCATCACCAGCCTCCAAGCTGAAGAAGAAAAAAGTTGAAAGAACAACGCGATATTTTTCATCAGTTCTGAAAATTAAAAAAAAAACTGTTTTATAAAAAAAGGAAAATTTTGTGATTCCACTTAAGCAGAATTAAATAAAATAATTTTGCTATAAAATAATTTTGGTATAAAAATGTTTGTGTACTGAAAATGTTTATTAGAGTAATTGTTATGTTAAATGTTAATTTAAAATAGTTTTGTCATAATTTTTTTACTATCTTTTTTTAATTTTAATCTATAAACCTTCTAATATAAACCTTCTGTAATATATTTTAAGGCCAAATCATTTTAAAAAATCTGTAAACCTTTTCTACATATAAACACAAAACCAATGTAAAAAGAACAAGTTAAAGAACTGTTCTTTTTAAAAGAACAGAAAAGAGAGCAACTGTTCTAAAAAGAACGTAACAAAATCACAAATTTCGTATCTTTTTCTGTGGCCGTTTTGCAGAAAAGGAATACGTTTTTTTTTTGTGGCTGACGTATTGTAATTTTTAATTAAAAAACTAATTGGAAATTTGAAAAAAAAGGGCTGAGGCATAAGGGAGATACACCTTCCCAAAAAAATTTAGGCTTCTGACATCAATATTTCATCATGTTATGGCTCCGGACACTTTCAAATCCTATACTTTAACATAGAGAGAAATTAATTTTTATTTTTAATTAAAAAACTAATTGGAAATTTGAAAATCCCCCCCCAAAAAAGGGTTGAGGCATAAGGGAGATACACCTTCCCAAAAAAATTTGGGCTTCTGACATCAATATTTCATGTTATGGCTCCGGACACTTTAAAAGAGATTACTTTTTTTTTAATATAGAGAGAAAATTATTCTAATTTTGGCAAAATGACGTTTGTATTCTTACGAGCATTTGATAATCTATTTCTTCCAACTTTTGTCTGGAACACCTAAAAAAAGTATTGGAAATAGCTAAATAAAACACTCTATACTATTTTATTTATGGGGATGAATATTCCACCATTTGTTTTAATCTAAGTTGTATATTTTTATGCTATATAGGTAGTAACATATATATTCATAACACATATATATTCAGTAACACAGCTTTTAAGAATGTTAAAAAGTATGTTTCCTATGTATTTCATGCTTGGAACTAAGCTACCCGCCCGGACCCTAATCGTGTCCTATTTTTTTTAAAACTAACGCCAATTTTTTTTTATTTATAAAATTTAACAAAAATGCTTGGAAATTATTCCTAAAAGTACAATTCTTAGAATGCATAATGATTTTTATGTGTTTAAATCGTTTTTGTAGTTTAATTTTTCTCTTGTAAAAAAAACCCTATGATTTTGGACCATAGTTACCCGCACTGACGGTAGTTTTTATATTTAATAGTTGTTATTGTGGGATAAAGCTTTTAAAAGTGGGTTACCTTTCATAAGTTAAAAAGTATTTTAGAAAAAGTACAAATTTAGTTCCCTTCTGAAGTTGACTTTACTTAATTATAAATATTTTTTAAAATTTCATTTCATCCTATTGATTTAAAGTGCTTTATTTTATTCTCCTTACTATCGCATGAAAGATTGTCGCTTGTAAAATACGTAATACAAATTTTTTTGTATATATTTATAGTTATAAAAAGTTTGCAGCGTATTTAAGGTTGTTATTGAATGACGTTGAACCTAAATAAACGTGTGTTTTTGAATATTAAACATAAAAGTTGAAGGATATCCAATAAAAATGATTGATATTTTAATTTAATACCTCGATGTAACAAGCTACAAATTTATACTTTCAATGCTTATTGCTTCCAAAGTCCTTGTTCCGATTAAGAAATAATTGAAACACAGATCTCGATTTCCTTAATACTCTTTCCAAAGCCTGAAAATGTATTAAAATCTGGATCTCCAAGTCAGGCATAAATTTTATATTTACTTTGACTTCACTTTCTGAATCCATATCGAGTTGCATTTATCACCAGCCACCATTTTCCTCCCTGACGCCACAAAGGTGTTTGGTTCATCGGAAAACGATTATCAATCGGAAAATACTTACGGAGCGAAAACCAACTAACGCGAATTTGAACACGAGCAGAAAATTATCCAGTTATTTTGGTATTGAACTTTATCCCGGTGTATCTTTTATAATTTTTTTATGGGTATTGGATGAAATATCGCTATTAAAAAAAGACTTATTTTAAAATATCCAAGTACTTTGCCGATTTATCGATTATTTTATAATTGGCAATTTAGTTAAATATCCCTTGCATAACGACGTAAATTGGAATCGAATTTATTTAAATAAAATATTAGCATAAAAAGGGTAAGTAGCAAGAAATTTCCTTTCTTATAATAGAAAGATTAATCAATTGTATGGGCCCATATTTTCATCGAATTTAAAAAGTCGCGACTAAGTTAGGCCACGTATTTATTACTTTAAACGAGGCTTAATATACGCGTGCCATTTTTTAAGTTACCGTCAGTGCGGGTAACTTTGGTCCAAAATCATCGGTTTTTTTTACAAAAGAAGAAAAATTAAACTACAAAACCGATTTAAACACTTTAAAATCACTATGCATTTTAAGTATATTGTACTTTTAGGAATAATTTGCAGGCATTTTTGTTACATTTTATAAGTTAAAAAAAATGGTACTAGTTTAAAAAATTAGCATATGATTCGAGTCTAGGAGGGTAACTTTAGCCACAAGCACGAAATACTCACCAAACGTACCATTTACTGCTTTTTGGGCTGTGTAATAGATTTAAATTGCAATAATAAAACTACTAAACATTAGAATTAGTTTTTAAAGTTTATTAGGTGATTTCAGGATAAATACAAGAACAATTCTTATTTGTTTCAGTTTATGCTGCATCGCCCAGTGATTTAGCCGCAATACTTTAGAACACTTTCAGCTGACATTTTTAAAAATTAATTTACAGTTCTAAAAAGAAAATCAACTAATGTATTTTTGAAAACCAGATTTAATGATAATTTTTTTCATAATCAAAACGCAAACGATATTATAATGAAAAGAAAATAACATATTAGTAATTTTGAGTTCTAAAAAGTTTACATTTCTAGCATTAGCAATTTTGAATGTCGTTCTATATTATGTTTAAAAACAGTTTTAAAAAGACATAATAATATAGAATATCCATAAGAATAAGATTAAAATGTATTATTTAAAATTAAGTTAAAAAGAATAAGCTTTTCGTTCATTTTTTAAAGTGTAATATAGCATAAGGAAATCATTGTAGCTATGGCCAAAGTTAGCCGCATTCGTGGTCAAAAGTGTCCCGGTGAGCAACAATTAAATACAGCTTTTGAAATTTTCAACATAGAATAAAATAAATGGTGGGATATTATTCCCAATAGAATTGAATATATTAAAGAATCGCATAGAGAATTTGCTTACTCAATTTTCAATATTTTTTTAACAATTCTAAATGAAAGTTTACTGAAGTAGTTTTTTGTTCTTCAACGCTTGCAGAAATAAAACACACTTTTTTGGTGTTGCCAAGACTAAAATAGAAAAGTCTTATATTAAATTAAAGCCAACGTTGCCACCTTTCTAAAAATGATAACTAATTTAAAGTCTGATGATTTTGAGCAGAGAAATTTTAGAACAAATCTTTTTCCGACGCGTGGCCAAAGTTACCCTCCATGGCCAAAGATACCCGCTTTAACGGTAGGCTAAAGCTTTTCTTCATCATGACTCATAACTCGCTCCAATATTGTCTGGTCTAATTCTAGATAGGGGGTGAGAATTCTGCCACAATTGCTCCGGTGAAGAATGAAAATTAGCGCATGCCCCAACCTGCTACGAATCCACATTATTATATAAGTTAAATTTTGCAGTTACCATTACATTAAAGAAGAAAAAATTAAGTTAAATTTTGCACTCGTTTCTGCTCTAATAGTTAGTAAATTGCTTTAAAGTGGAGCTAGCAATTCCATTCCCAGATATTAGACTCGTTAAATAGCGTTTCAGAATGTTATAGAAAATGTATAAGCTGAGGTCAGAGAGCTGTCACCAAGTTCAATTTACACCCAATGGATTGAATGCATAGGTTAAAAATTACTTTTAAATATGTGTTTAATTTACCGAAATGTCCAGGGATTGGAAAGTTACTTTTAAAAAGTAACTCTGTTACAGTTACAGTTACTTAATCAAAAATGTAACTCTGTTACAGTTACTTAATATGAAAAGTAACGCGTTACAGTTATTTAATACGAAAAGTAACGTTCACAGTTACTTTTTGAAATTTCAAGTTATAATAAAAATTGAAAAGCTATCTTACCATTTTTCAAAGAAAACCACAGTTAATGAAACATAAGCACAAACAAAATGCTGAAATTATAATTAATAATTTTTTTAATTTGATTTCAATCCTGGTTCAATCCAAGAAATAGGTTTGAACGTGCCCTCTCTTTCTCTTCCCCCACCCCCCGTTTCTTCAAGGGGAGATACTTTGTTGTTGGTCATTGTTGTAGAACCCATTCAGGTTCAGGCAATACAAAGGGGTTTTGCACTGGTTGAAACTTGCTGAACGACAACCGGCTTGACAGTCAGCGTGATTTATTTCAAAACCCTTCTTTTTGGTAGAAGCCTGTAAATACGGGTCTTATAATGTGATACTTGGAAAGGTAAACAGACAAGGAGAAACATTCGTACTTTAACAATTCTGGCTGAAAGCAGCCGTCACGCCTTTAGCAGCCAAAGTGGACAATGCTGTTTTGCTTTTTCCCTCCCAAGAAAAGTTGATATTTCGGGAATGCCAAATATGTTCCCTTCTTAGAAGTGGAATTTCAAAATAAGCATCAAACAGCCTTCGGAAAGTAACGGAAAAGTAACGCAATTTTTCGTTACTTCGTTACCACTAAAAGTAACTAAGTTAGTTACTTTCTGAAAAATGTAACGGCGTTACCCGACGTTACCTAAAAAAAGTAACTGTTACAAGTAACGGCGAACGCGTTACTCCGATCCCTGGAAATGTCCAAAAGAAAATGGGTGAGGCTCTCCAAACCGAAGCTCTGTGTTAATCCAATGGAGAAAACGCAATTTTCTGTCAAAAAATTTCGAACCCATTTCATAAAATTCGGATTACATATAGAACCCTATTATATACCTAGTCATCTACAGTTACTATATAAAACTCGTTTGTAAAATTATTCAATGCATCTGGTTGTTTGGTTGGTAGGCATATATTTTCAGGCTTGTGTGCTTGGTCACAAAGACTCGCTTATAAACTTTCGTCAAGGACGGACACGACATACACACACATACAAGACAGATGCTGCCATCTATCGCCACCTCCACAATTTAGACATGTCCCTGAAGGGGAGGGAAATAATGTCCAGGGACCTGTACCCGTGGAAAACTGCGCAATGACCGACCACAGGACTTTCGGACCCAACAGATTTAACGAGCACGTACTCCGCACTTACTGGTTTTCAGAGGTGTCGAGACTCGATCGCGGGACCTTCCGAGACCGAGATCTTAACCACTAGGCTCCCCACGGCCCCTCAATACATCTGGAGTAATGTGACTCAGAAAATGATTTTTTTCGATTGGATTAATATTTAACACATGCACTTTGGTTTGGACACTCGGGTCCAGTCCAAATATAGGAATCTTAATGGCAACATAATATATAATTTTATTAGTATAATTTTATTTGTCCTAAGTCTACATTTTGTTTGGTTGGGGACTACGAATACATTGTTTCCGTAAATGTGTCCGCTGAGGGCGGCAGGTAGACGAGCCGGATCCCCAACACTCCTTCGGGCATCGAGGTAGCATGGTTGAGGCCTGAGGAAGGGATCACCAATTGTCCTCGAGGATGGATCTCGATGTAATCTGGTCTTGTTTCGGTAATCAGGACCACGAGGGAATTGGTTTTGAGGGACTTTTTTCTGCTGCTAAAAGAAAAGGGCTGTTCCAGTTAAACTGTTTGCAGTTAAAAAAATATTATCAATATCGATGCATTTTTGGCTATGCTAAAATTTTGTGCGGATAACGAGAAACAAAATTTAGTTACACAAATACGCGACTAGTTCGAATTCAACTAGTTGCTATATATGGACTCTGTAAGTATAGTTTTGTGACAACCGTGGTACTGTAGAAACTCGCGTTCACTAAGGTAATTTGTTCGGTGACGGATCGCTATTTTTCTAGATGGCATTGACATAATTGGCTTGCCTCGGGCGCTAAAAGGAAGGATTCGCTGTCGTCTCTTATGTAAGTACAAGTAGATGTGTAAGTCGTGGGTGACGATGAATCCGCACCGAATTCGCCGGATAAGCGAGAGTGGTCTTCAGGAGAAGGCAGATATAAAAGTTAAAGCTGAAATAATTTTTCTTGAGTAAACTTTCGTTTATTTCAAAACATACTATAAAGATTCATAAGTCGGAATTGAATGGGCAACTAGAACATCCACGCCTACAGTGACGTCAACCTTTGTTTTAAACCCCACAAAAAAACCACTCGGCAGCTAATTCGTCTAAACTAGAACGTCCACGCCTACAGTGACGTCAACCGTTGTTTTAAACCCCACAAATGAACCACCCGGCAGCTAATTCGTCTAAAGTAGAACGGTCACGCCAATAGTGACCACAGGATACGTCAAACATTGTCTTTCTCTCAAACAAACCACGCTCCGTCCGTTTCGAATTGTCCATTCACAAGATTCATAGCCAAAGATATAATTTCATAGTTCGACACCTTCTTCTCGGTACATAAAACTTATATTCTAAAAGTGATCACCTTAAAATTATTTCAACATGTCCTTAGAACGTGTTTGAAATTCGTTTTTTAAAATCAACTGTAAGAGATAAATATAAGTTTATAGTTTAATTAAATAAATTAACGAATATATTACTTACAAGAGACTTCTGATTAATTTAAAAAATTGGCACATTCCGTATTTTATAGATTATAATTTGAACTAACTGCTAAGAAATTTTGAAGCAGGTTGGTTAGTCAAAAGTTTTTAGGCGTAAGTCTGAATGTAATTAAAAAAAATATTGTTTAATTTATCTTAAGTATTATTGGTTTAATATTAACTCGATAAAATTCTTTGTTCTATGCTATTTTCATTGTTATAAAAAATAGTTCAAAATGGTTACCATTGTATTTTTGGCTGGATTGGCTTCTTTTGAAAACGGTGGGCTTATCAGTTTCCAGTTTTCTATCTTTGTGGTTTTACACATTCGCCGTTTTGTCATTTGACCGACGATATTATTTATTCGAAAAGTATGTTTAGCAAAGAATATATCTAGGATTTTGTTCTGGAGTAAAGAGGTTATCCACCTTACCTTTTTTATATTTTAATGTAATTTTTTATTATTAGCACTAGCAACTTGGTCATACGACAATTGTACTTGGTCATACGACAATTGTACTTGGTCATACGACAATTGTACTTGGTCATACGACAATTGTACTTGGTCATACGACAATTTTACTTGGTCAAAAGTAAATTTAATTTAATTTTTTTATTCCTAGCCTTTCTGTACAGCTCGGATTTCTAATAAATATCTCAAATAAAAAACTTAAACATTTTCAAAGCACCATATTTGAAACAGTTCATATTTCACGATTAAATTAATAATATAAAGATAAAATTAATTAATATAAAGAGAAAATAAGTTCGCAATAAATAGTTTAAATCAATTTTTAAATTCTTAGTTACGACCATATTCGGATCACCCGTCGCAATATTTCTCACTGTTTAGTGTGGAGTTAAAAATTCTTTTAACTGTGTGTAAAATTTCTCTTCTATAATCAATTTCATCCCCAAACTTTTAGATAGAGAAAATTGATATTTAAATGCGGTTTTTATGATGATTTGTGTTGAAACTTTTGAAACTTGCGTGTAGTTTTTTTCCTGCAGTAAATTCTAGCCATTTGATAAAAAATAATAATAATTTAACATCCCCTAGAGCGTGATTTGTAAAACTTTAATAAGGCTTTTCAGACAAATTAGTTATAAAGAGAAGTCAACATTTTATATGAATGCATCTTTTTGAAACATTTTTAATTTGAATATGAATTTTACCTTGTCTTTATTTTAATTTTAAAAGGTTCTCATTAGCTTAAGGCTTTGCAAACATAAACGATAACATAACCGGCTTCAATGCTCTCATATTATTTGGTTCCAACACAATTTACAAAGTAATTTAAACTTAAGTATAACTTTTACTAAGCGACTTTGTAAAAAAAATGCAAACAATAATCTGACACTTACCAAAAAAATAAAAGTAAAAAGTTCCTTAACTCTCCGTTGCGCGATTTTCTTCATTATAATTACAGCTTTTAGTTTTCGACACTTTTTTTGTCCGAATTTTTTTAATCCAATTCATTAAACTAATTTTATGATTATTTGAATTTTGAAAATGGATGTGAATCATGCATAATTTGTTTAAATAGATCGAAGTATTTAAAAAAAATATATACTTCGTTTCAATTCATTGTTATTGTAAATTCATTGCAAATGTAAAGAATTTTCATTCGACTTTTACTTTTACAGTTACTTTTTTTCAGATTTAATGTTGGTGATCCCAATGTTTTTTTTTGTAATCAAGTTAAGTACAATAACTTCTACTAGAACAAATTCTTTGCTACAATTAATGCTTTTAATACTAAATTCTAGACTATCAGCTGGCAACAGTAGCACTTAAAAAAATATTCTGTCAACTATAAAATAACAGAAAATCCCTAATAAAAATAGACAAAAAATAAACTCTCAGCAGCGAAATAAAAATATATTTCTCTCACACGGCCAAAAAAACTTAAGTGAAACTTGTTAGCTTAGCTTAAAGTAATTGGATTTCATCTCGCTTTATTATGTTTAATGCATCACGTTCTCAAGTTAGTAGGACTTTACTTTTTAGATATTTTTAATGACCTTATAATTTATCTAGCCTAATTTTTTTTATATTGCCCATATTTGGTGCCAAGTATAATTTTTCAAGTAAATTCGGTATATAAATAACGTAACTCCTTTTATTATTGCGGTAAAAATATTCTTGAGTATTAAATTCAGTTAATGGTCATCTTAATTGCGATTTAAAATGTACGCCGGTATTGAAATGATTCAAGTTGTGCTTTATATTAACAGTTTATTTAATTCGAGTTTTCCGCGAAGTCGTGCCAATTATTTCAGTAATATTTTGGTCTGTGTTGCCAAAAGAAGTCATTGATGATTTGGTTAAGGGGACACGGTACCACTTTAATTTTTTTTTTAATTTTGACATATTCACTATAAAATTGATTTTGTATTAGTTCAATCTATATTTAAAAACAATGCATGACAAAACAAATTAAAAATTAATTTAATTTTTTAAGTTATTGTAATTGAATGTATTGAATGTTATTGAAATGTAAATTTTTAAAAACTTTTTTAAAATGCTAAGGCTTTTTTAAATACAAATATTTTAACCCAATTTTTTTTCTCATGTACTTTAAACTGTTTAACATAAGAATTAGTATCCAAATTTGATCTATCTTCAGTAGTTTTTATAAAAAAATATTTATCTAGAAAATCCCAATTTTTTTTTAGCATATTTGAAAATTTTCAACTTTAGTATTTTTTTATAAAAAATATTACTTTTGAAAACAATTTTAACACTAATTCTTAATGTCAACATATTTTACAGACTGCATACAAAATTTCTTAGACTTTTATAAATAATTAAAAAAGCCTTAGCGTTTTGAAAAACTTGTCATGAAGGAAAAATGAACACAGAGAAAAACACATTTAAAGTTTTCATTTGTGTGCATTTTTCTCCTACTTTTCCGCATAAAAAGTGGAATAACTTTTTTTAAATATAGCTACACTTTTAAAACTTGGCAGACTTCTTTAGAAGATTTTAAACTTTAATTTTAGCAAATAAATAAAATCGCACTTTTTGCCATTTTTGAGGTACTGTGTCCCCTTAATTTTCAATATTTGGAGATGATTATTATACCAATACTTTAGGTTCAATTATTGTGTCAATATTTGATGATTATTATATCAATATTTTAGGTTCAATTCTCATGATAAAACGGGAAAAGAGGTATATGTTTTTTAAAAACATTTTCGCGGTATGGTAATCAAACGGAAAATTTATAAAACAAATTGCATTTAAAAATTGTTGGAAGAGATTATTGACTACAAAAAACTGACGGAACTTGTTTCTGCATTTTATTAAAAAAAGTATGTTTCGAGCTTAAAAACTAAAGTTTTTTTTCTAAAAATTTCTTGCTAAACATACTTTCAAGTATAAAAGAGTACGTAGGTAGTATTTTTTGTCGTGAGTGAAGAGGTTAAAACAATATTTAATTGGTTATTTTGTTTTTAAAAATTGCAGTTTTAATATAATTTTCGATTTCGTGACAGGCCCGATAAATGCGAAAACTTTAAAACAAAAGAAACAATTTTTTTGGCGGCATCCGATAGTGATATTAAAACAATTGGGAAAACTATTAATTTGGATTATCAAAATACTTATTGGAAAGAGAAAACAAAAATTGTAATTTGAACACGCACAGTGGGTGGCTACTAAACTTTCTCCACGTTTCTCATTAATTTTGCTCAAGTATTGAAAAAATGTCATTATCGAATTTTTAAGTTTTTATCTGAAAGTGTTTCCAAATCGACGTGGCTGCGAATTATGATTGAATAGTGTTAACAGTGAACGTGTATTTAATGTCCGAACCAATTTATAAAACTATTTTGACAGATGAAACGGTTCCATTACATTTTTTTGAAAATTAACAAAATTCCAATAAAAGGGTTAGCAATGACAATATCACGCATACTCCTTTTAAAATTTTTGCATACAATTTCTGCAATTTCATTCGGCTATGTTTATTTTTTTAACATTTAAATTTCTTTTAAAACATCTTGCCTCTTCCAAGTTATCTTGATTGTCAGTTTGTAACAACAAAGTGACAATCAAGACAACTTGGAAGAGGCAAGATGTTTTAAAAGAAATTTAAATGTTAAAAAAATTATTTAGTTCCAAAGATTTCTTTAAAAAATGCAAGTTGGTTATTGATATAGAAGCTATTACCGCCCGTCTGTTCTCTTTCAACTCTCATTCTAACCTTCAGATTGTCAAAAAAAAATTCTTTTAAGGTATGATATCAGAAACCTATCCATAATACTTTTTTGTCCACCTGTCTATAAAAAATTCTGTGATCATTAAAGTAGCAGGGAAGTAGACTATTTTAATTCTTTTAGAACTTGTATCATAATGTAACCTTAAATTGGACATTCCAAGTTTTTCCTCATCTTTGTTTTGAGTCAAAGCTGCTCATCGATCGTATTTTGATCCAACCGAAAGCCCTCAAGACATTTTTCCTGCAAGTTTATTTCGTCTAGAGCCTTTCAATATCTACAGCGGCTCAGTGGCTGAGAGGTATTACCTGTCCGCTTCATAAGCCCAAGTTTTCGGGTTCGAGCTCTGGCTGAGTCGTCAGATTTTCTATATGGGAAAATCGTGGGCACGCATGTCATTATGTGGCATGTAAAAGATCCATCGAGTTCCCATTTGGCTTGGGTTCTCTCGGCATACTTTAACATTCACAGAGAGCTCACATTTATTGTAATCTGAGCGTCAAAATGGGTAGCGACAGTCCCCTAGATGGTTCCAGAAAAAAATGGTTTTCCAGTTCTGGGGAATATGCCGTGTCTGCAAAGGGCCGGATTTAAATATACCGCCTGTAGGCTACGATCAATTTGCCCCTCCTGACACAATATTCTCCCACTTCGGGAAAATATATAGATGGTTAGTTGCAAAATAGGGTGATATGTGCTGTTTAAAATCATCACAACGAATATAAAAGAGGGAAAATAGGTTTATTTGAAATACAATATTATAGAAATTTATAGAAAACCAGATATTTTAATTTTCTGAAAACTGACGTAAAATTTTCCGCCGCCAAAAATTCGCGCTCTAGGCTACAGCCTACTTAGCCTATTTAGAAATCCGGCCCTGCTTATCCGCCAATAAAGCATTGGGGGAAAATATCTACTTGTACGAATACATACAGAGGATGCATGGAATTTTTGTGAATGGGCAACGCTTCCTTAGTGATGATTTAACTCCCTTCTAGACTAATGGAAAACCACCACGCGTTCAACAGACTAATGAATTTGGTGAACGCTGGTGAACGCGGAGTGTCAGGTCTTTGTTCAAGGGCTTCTACTGTATCTTTTTCAACTGGGCACTTAACAAATACCCGGTTTATTTTTTTGGTGTTGGAAGTCTCGTCTTCATGTTGAATTATGTTGAACTTGTTTTTGTTACGCATTTCTCAAGGTCCTATCTGTTTTGGTTAAGTATTTTTTAGAAACTTTTCAGAATACAAATGAAAGCATTAACTTTAATTAAAATGAAAATAGAAAAATTTATTCAAGTACACAGTGTTGAGCTTCATCAGCAAAAAACAAAAATTGTTGATGAAATACAAGGGATCTACAAATAAATATCCCATATTATAAAGCATAACAAAGGATATATTTTAAATAAATATTTTTGGCCGAATTTTATTAATGAGTTTATTTTGTTTTGTTTTAGAAAAAAACTTTTTAATAGCTTCATTGCTGGTGACTTTTTGTTGTGGAAAATAACTGGCTAATTAAAAAAAATGACGAAATAAAAAGCGATGGAAAAATGGACAAAAACGCCCTTTATGGATGTGATAAGTTTTTAACAGATTCACATTAAGTGTGCTTCTCTGTTACTACACTTTTAATAGTTATTCAGTTCTAAAATTGGGTACTAGTTAATTTTGGGACTTGTCCATAAAGTACTCGTTTCCATTACGCAAGAAGCGAGCGGAACTTGCTGCCTTTGATTCGTTAGTCCCTTTCATTTGGTTAGTTTAGTTTGAATTATCGTCGCAATAGAGCTACACGAGGGCTATTGGCGACGGACGTCGTATTTTAGAACCACAGTCGAGTGACGAGCCGACACTTGAGTAGGCACCCAACGCAACCGTTAAGGGCGACATCGTACGCAGCGTTCGGACTTTGAAGGATATTTAACGTGCACTCCGCCACACGGGGTATTATTCGTCGGACATTTTTGGCTGCACGGGCCGTTTATAGGTCGGCAGTTATTTTATGGCGATGTCCGGTCCCGAACCTGGGACCTTCCGCATGCTAGGTGAATGCCTAACCGACTGGGCTCCCCATCGCCCCTTTCATTTGGACATTCTTGATCGATTTTGATTACATTGAAAGGAAATATGACTCTTTACAGTTTTCGAATGCACTTTTTAAAGTCATGAGATAGTTTAGAATAGTTTAAGAAAGTTTGGACATTTGATTCGAAGCATTTTTTTTCACTGTGGTTTCCAACTTGCAGAAAGAAAAATAACGTAGAGAATATTTTGCACGTATCTCTAGTTAACATTAGAGAATGTCTATTTTTACCACGTTATCTAGTAATCTAATAATACATCTGAAATTTAAATTTCCGACATATTATTAGATTATAAAAATTATAGGAATTAAATAGAAATTTTATTAATAATAAAAAGAGTTTATCGAAATTTTATTGAAAAATATACAAAGATAAATTAAAAAAAAATTAAATTATTTGAATTAAAAAAAATTTTTAAAGGCATTTTTATGTATTTGTACTTATTTTTTTTATTTTGCTGGAAAGAAATCTGAGTATGACAGTTTGCACAAAAGTATATGCACAAAATAAAAATTTAATTTATTAAAAACTTAATTTATATTTCCACGCTTTTGTCATAAAGCAAAAATGAAGTTGTTTTTAATGCCTTTTGTGTGTTTAAAATTAAAATGAAAGTTGATAGTTTTATATCATAAAAGTAAATAATAAGGGAGTGAATAGCTGAGAAATTTGGTCTTTCAAAATAAATACATTAAAGCAAAAGTTGAAGGCTACTCTTTTATTAAATATCTGCAGGGAATAAGTAGTTTTACTGGCCAGCAATTTATAAATATCTTGATGAATAAACTCTGCGATACTTTATTTTGGAGGAAATACTTCATAAAGCTAAAATAGCTATACTTGTTTATTTTACTTTGTGCATTAATAATCTCCTCATATAACGACTACCAGTATTTACCCGTTTTCACTGAAAATTTAATTAAGTGAAAAATTATAATGAGCGGACCACGATAATGTTTTCCCCTTTTATGCTTTTCATTAAATAAACGATTCCGAGAGAAACTCGAGCTTGTTTATCGCTACATTAAATATTTGTGTAAAACTTACTAAGGTACTGAGACAACTTAATATGCATGCTATTTTATGCTGGAAAACTTTATTTCTTTATAAACCAAATATAAGCTTACTCTTCATTAAAAGATTTTTTATTTATACAAAATCTGACGAGGGGGCGATGTTAAAATTATGTTTAAAATCAATCTTTGAAGCAGGGTTTGGAAAGTTACTTTTAAAAAGTAACTCTGTTACAGTTACTTAATATGAAAAGTAACGCGTTACAGTTATTACGAAAAGTAACGATTCACAGTTACTTTTAGAAATTTCAAGTTATAAGAAAAATTGAAATTTAGCCATCTTATTTCGGGAGTGCGAAATGTTCCCTTTTAGGAGTGGAAATTTCAGAATAAGCATTAGATAGCCTTCGGAATTAAGTAACGGAAAAGTAACGAAATTTTTCGTTACTTCGTTACCGTTAAAAGTAACTAAGTTACAGATACAGTTACTTTCTGAAATCTAACGGCGTTACCTAAAAAAGTAACTGTTACAAGTAACGCGTTACTCCAATCCCTGCTTTGAAGTATGCTAGGATTGTTTAATTACGATCCTTATTTTTCCGAAACAAAGTTATCAACAGCAGTTTAGTTGATTTTTATAGTTATTTTTAAATCAAAGACGGACGTCACGTTAGTTATGAAAAAACTGAAAATAACAAAAACGCCCCAAATCTGCTACATATCCCTTAGGGCGCGTCCATAAATTTCGTGATCCGATTTTGACGATTTTTGACCCCCCCCCCCCTCCCCCCTGGTGATATTTCGTGACAGTTGTCTAGACCGCCTCCCCACCCTCATAATCTCCCGTGACATTTTTCAAAAATTAGTATTTTTGAAAGTTAGGGGACACAGTACCTCAAAAACGGCAAAAAATGCGAGTTTTTTATATGCTAAAATTAAAGTTTGATATATTCTTAATAAGTCTACCAAGTTTTAAAAGTGTAGCTATATTTAAAAAAGTTATTTCACTTTTTATACGGGAAGGTAGGATAAAAATGCAAACGAATGAAAACTTTAAACGTGTTTTCCTCGGTGTTCATTTTTTCTTGATGACAAGGATTTCAAAGCGCTAAGGCTTTTTTAATTATTTATAAAAGTCTAAGGAATTTTGCATCCAGTCTTTCAAATATGTTGACATTAAGAATTGGTATCAAAATTGTTTTTTAAAAGCAATACCTTTTTTAATAAAAAGAATACTAAATTCGAAATTTTCCAAATATGCTAAAAAAAATTGGGATTTTCTAGATAAATATTTTTTTATGAAACAACTACATAAGATAAATCAAATTTGGATACCAATTCTTACGTAAAACAGGTACATGAGGAAAAAAATTGGGTTAAAATATTTGTATTCAAAAAAGCCTTAGCATTTTAAAAAATTGGACGGGATATTTTCTGCCGGTAACAAAGCAGGCTTGAGCTCTTCTGTGAGGCGCTATTCGTCTCACAAGCTCCGTGATTGAAAGAAGAAACTTAAAAACTTAAAGAAAAGGTTTAAGAAAATTTCTCATCACGCGTATAAATGGAGAAATGAGAATGAGAGAAACAAAGAATGAGACAACACACCTCTTTTTTTTTCTGCAACCGAAATTTTTTATTTGGACGTTTGATACCCGTGAATCTTCAAAACACATAATAAATCGAGGCCCAACCCCAAACTTGGATAGTCCAAACACTATATATGTAGCTGCATCGTATGGTGATGGTGGGAAAGTACCTCCAAAATCGCAAACGATGCACATTTTGGATCAGATTTACTGTACGGTCCCCCTTGGCGCGATTTTTTCGGTTTTGGTGATAAATAATTTTTTCTGGCAACCTGTCTGACTTCAACTGAAGAATCGAATTCTATGATTTCGCACCGATGACGTTTTCCGGCAACCCTATCGGACCGTTGGTTGAGTTTTCATAAGAAATATTCCCATACGATCTTTTCTTTGAATCGTGGTTTTAAAAAAAAAGTCGCCAAAATACGGACTTTTGGCGCGATTTTGAAAAGTTCGCCTAGGGGGACCGTACAGTAAATCTCTACCCACATTTTGTCTACTTTTTATGTGTGAAATGTGAAAATACTTTGAACACGTGTCTTTTGGTCTGAATTGAAACTAATAAAGATAACAGAAGGAAGCCAACGCCTAGCCACGATAAATATTATCATGCAAGATTTTGCCAGAGTCCAGAAAAAAATTTACTGGAACTTTATCGCAATTTTACGTTGATTTTTTACGGTGGGAAATTACGTGATATTTGACGAGACCCCCCTCCCCCTTAAACAAGTTGCGTAATTTATGGATGCCCCCTTACTTTCGACATTTTAAGAACCAAGTCCTAAAATACGAGACGATCGAACGAGACTGTACAATGTTAAGACGGGCGGTAAGGAATGTCCTATAATATTTTGTCTGTTTTGACCCTACTAAACTAACAATAAAATATAAATAAAAAATTTTATGAATAGTATATAGTTTACCTACCCAGTGGGCGTTGTTTCATCCGCGAAACCCATAATCGGGTTTATTGTAACAAGCTATTCATTTTTAAGTACCGTTCCATTGCAAAAGTATGATTTTTTTTTTACTGTCTCAGCTTCCATTATTTTCTTTAAAAAAATCCAGTGGTGATGCGAGAAGATTTGTAGTGTTAATTAAAAATCGATTTGAAAAGTATTTTTGAAAACTGTGGAATGTTTCTTTTTTAAGGTATGTTTTTCGTAAAAAAAATCCATTGAAAGTGCATAAGTATTTTGTGGAAATATCTTTTACGAAAAATGCAGAACAAACCTAAAATGATAAAATTTGGCTTACATTAGCTCTTTATTTTTCCTATTAAAATTCTTCTAATTTGTGGTGCTCATAATACTGCAACTGAAGCAGCGTAAGGATAGAAACTAAGTTTTAGCTTCCACACTACGTTTATAACGTAAAAAAGTGGAAGGTATTATAATCGTTCAGTCCGTCTGTCTGTCCGTCACCCACTTTCATAGCCCGAACTACAAATACTATGGACAAGTGTAATACGTCTAAAAAGTCAGCGCATCGAAATTAGAATACATTGAAAATTTCAGAAAAGAATTCGAATTCGAAGTACTTCAATTATTTAAAAAACTACAACATTTAATGCTAATTTAAAAAGCATAGGAAGCCATTTTTATTAGATTAAATCACCATTGCCATACGCAACAATCGCTCGGGAAACTAATTCTTTTAGACAATAAATTAAAATAAATTTATTTTTGCGACATCGATCAGTTCGACATGACGTCAAATATATTTCACTACGAGATTCTTTGTACGTTGATATGAAATATTTTCATTCAATTTAAAAGCGAGGAATATTACTTATTTATTCTTTGAAATAAAAATAAATTTTTGCTGAACTAAGTTTTTCGTATTGACTTTGTAATTCTTAAAAAAATAGAAAAATGTTATTTCACCCAGAATCTGCGAACGGACGATAACAATGATTCTTAACTGTTTTTTCTAACACTTTCTTGAAATGTGTCAAATTACTTCCTTGTTCTTTTGAATTTTGGTTGGTGGCATTGGATTTACTAGAAGACAAAGGGTTATTTTCTCCGTATCTTATTTATTATAATGCGTACATCAATTTTGTTTTGGATTATTGAGCTGTAGAGTGTTTAACTTAATAATTTTTGTTTTAGCGAGTTTATTTTAATATTTTTTAATTATATACTTCTTTTGGGCCCATCTCTCTTCATTTGCTACATAAAAACACTCGACCAGTTTTAAATTGCGGTGACTATTTGTTTGGATTTCCATAAACTTTTTTTTTCTGTAAATCCTAATTAAATGATCAGTTGAAAGGATATAATTGTAATTAAATTAAGTCAGTAATGCATTTGTGCAACTAATTTTCTACAAAGTCTTACTAACCACCTGGGTATTGGTTTAATGACATTTTTTGTTAGCTTTATATAGTAATTAATTCGTCTGTATTTGATGTCTTTTTTTACTGAAACCGGGTAGTTTTAGACAAGGAATGTAAATATCAATGTTTTTGAAGGGCAAGTTTGTATTAAATAAACTAGTTTATTTAATTTTAATTAATTTAAATCATTATACATCCCTCTGAAGCATAAGCGTTATTTCCCAAGCTCTTTTCCCCAACTGCATTAGTGTAAGTTTTTGACTCTTTATAAATTATTATTCTTATTTCACTTTAATTATAATTCGCTCACCGCCACGCACTCGCCGCCAACCAAATTAGAACATGTTAGGGATGGCGGGTTTTCAAAGAAAAAAAACTGTTTTTCAAAAACCGGTTTTTTACAATGCCGGTAAAACAGAACCGGTTTTACCGAACCTTAAAAACCGGTTTTATAAAACCGGTTTCCACGAAACCTGTTTTTGAATGGCAAAAAAAAGTTTTCAATTTTTTAAAAAGTTTTTTCAGTTTCTTATCAATTCATTGAAAAAATCAATTAATTTGTAAACTTTACTTTCGAATTAAAAAAAAACAATTTACGCAGTCAATTTTAAATGTTTAAAGTGTTTTGTTGAAAACTAAGTTCTAGGTTTTCTTCCTAATTCTTACTTTCTTATTAAAATTTGATGTTCCTTTTTTTATTCCGGTTTTTCTAATCGTTTTGAGTATTTTTATTAAGCTCTGCATTATTCCATCCCTATTTCCTTTTCCTTTTTTTTAATTATAATTCCTCCCATTGCTATCATGCCGTTAACATAGTGCAAAACTAAAACTTTTTTTAAAAAAATATATAATTAAAAAAAAACCGCTGGCGGTTTTTGAGTAAAAAACCGATTTCCGGTTTTTAGTTTCCCCGCAGAAAACCGGTTTAGACCGACCTCATGAAAAAACCGGTTTTTCAGTCAAAACCGAGGGCAAAAAACTGGTTTCGGTTTTCCATTCCTAAAGTGTAACAAATAAGGGTGGCGGGAACTATAATATTAAAACTTTCATTTATGCAATTAAATGTTTAAAAAACCTTCTTGAAAAACGCATTTTAAAATACAAAAAGAATCATAATATTGATCAATTCGAAACTAATTATCTGCTTTTCAGTGTTTACCAACTTTTAAACAAGTGCCTTAAAACTTTGCAATCCTGTTATAAATGACTGCGAAGAACTTAAAACTTACGGTGGAAACTTGATCCTCTTAAATTGTTGGCTTAAAGGCCAAACAAATCGGCTTTATAGATTGCTACAATATTTCGAATGTAGAAATTTTTAAATGGTCACACAATCCATCTTCCTCTGTAAAATGAAAAGAAACTTTTATAAAAAAAAAAGATTTTTGTCCTCTTTTTTTTAAGATAACTCTTTAAAAAGTTTTTGGAAGAATTACTAACAGCAAACTTTTAAACTGGATTTACTTGTGGAAGTGATCAATAAAAGATATCTTTACGTGAATTGTTTGCTCAGAATTATTGAATTGTGAATTTGTTTGCTATATCACAATCTTAACTTTTGTATGCATTTCCTGAAAACACGAATTTGTGTGGTTTGAAGGGAAATTTGTTGCTATCGAACTTTTGCGAATATAAGTGGTAAAATAGTCTTTTATTGAAAGGAATCTTTATATAAATTTGTTTTTCTTTATGGTGAAGTATATTTTTTTATATTCCATGAATTCTTAGAATGACTAATTAGGCAAAAAGCATGCAATTCTGAATAATAACGCCAGTAGTTGAACAATTCAGAACTCATTACATGACAAAATTATGACGCCCGTCGCCAATAGCCCTCGTGTAGCTCTAGTGCGACGTAAATGACGAAAATTTTTAAATGTTGATAGATTATTTTCAATTTAGTGGTTTTGACTATTTGGAGAGGTTTTCACAACGACTTAAACATACAAGGCCTACAATATCTATATACATAAAAGGCAACTTCCGTTTGTCTGCTTGTTTGAATAAGACGCGAGATCTAAAGAACCACGCAACAGATCGTCACGAAATTTGGCGCAAAAATTCATCTCCTCTCCGGAACAAACATAGGCTAAGAATTTTTCGAATCAGACCATTCCTTCTATCGTTTTCGAACGTTTTTATGTTTCCCATTCAATGCATTGAAGACCTTGGGAGTTTATTGCTCCTTCAACATAGCACGTTTTCACGTATTGATTATTTAGTTTTATTTTACACATTTGTTAAAACAATTTTTAAGTATATTTAGTTTAATTACAGCTAAAAAATTAGAGATAAACACTGCTTATATTGTATTTACATCTACAAAGTGTCCAAAAAAAAGTTATTTAATTTATTATAGAACTCCCTTGAATTGCGTTAAAATAAATGTTTGAGACCCTTTTAAGATTTAGCGGTTTTTCCATTTTTAATTCTTACTGATTAATTTTTTACTTAAATATGTATTCTTTTTAATTTGAGCTTCTTATCAAAGGTATTTTTGAAATTAATATTAATCATTACTATATCCAAGTTGGGTAATTAAATGGAAAATTACTGGGTAATCTTCATATCTTATGTAACTAAAATGAAAGAAAAAAAAATAATTAAATTGACTGTTAAATTATTTTTCCACCTACCCGTGCAACGTCGGGTGTAACAGCTAGTATAAAAGGGAAATTATGTAACCCACAAAGATTAATCGCTATTTCAGCTGAAAAGATTGCTACTTTTGGCATCTTATTGCAGCTATTTTAATATAAAAACGGAACATTCTTTTTTTATGGTTACTTTAACGTAGAGTAGTGCAAATAAAGATATGATTATCTAAGAGAATACTCGCTGTGACAGATCACATCTCATTCTGGTTTCCATTTCTCTATTTCCAACCCCCGAGGTCATTAGGTCGATTGCCCATTCATTCGCCATTACTATATACACATATTGGGGGAGTCTAACCTCTAATGGAAGGTCGGTTGATAAATTACAGTGTCGGGTTGTGCGGTTTATTGGGATATAAGGCTAGTGGTTGTTACTGACAGTTCCGATTTAAAAATAATTATCTGTTATTTTTTAAAAATTTTTAGGCAGTCAAAATTTGCAGTTAGCCACATGTTTTACGGTAAAAAGTTTCTATGATGCTCATTAAAGAAGCAAAATTAATGCAAAGAAACGTGCTAAACGCGTGATTATTTTCAGTCCACTTTCCCTTTTTTTTTATTCAGAAAGAATTCAAAACGAAAAAGAAAGTAGATATTGACATATTGTCGATTTTCATCAGTCCGTCTGTCTGTACCTCCCTTCAAAATTCTATTTTAACTGTCTGGTTTATAAAAATTCTATTTTTTTTATTTGAAAGCTTTGATCTACTTTGCTACAGCATCTTTATAGGAAGATTATAAATGGCAGACATTTTTTAAGAATTCTTTTTATGTTTAAAAGCTATGACATCAGATACCTATCTTTGTACTTAGTGTCCGTATGTTTGTACTCTTCTCAGCCCGTATGTTTTATGAAGGGGCTGGGTAGCCCAGTCGGTTAAGACGCTTGCCTCGCATGAGAAAGTTCACAGGTTCGGGTACGGGCATTGTCAAAATAACTGACGACCTATAAACGGCCCGTGCAGCCAAAAAAATGTCCGAATAGTATACTGGGAGAGCACGTCAACTATGCTCCAAATTACCAACGCTCCAAACAATGTCGCCCTTAAGTTGCGTTGGCAGGGCCGGATTTCTAAATAGGCTAAGTAGGCTGTAGCCTAGAGCGGCGAATTTTTTGGGGCGGCAAATTTTACGACCCATTAATTCGACAAAAAAATATTATTAAGATACTAATATTTTTAAGAATTAAAACAAATAATTTACATTAATGCGTTAACCGTATATACTAAGCACCCGCTAGCTGAGCTTGTCGTCGCTGTGTGGTTAATATGAGACCAGGGTAAGTGAGGATATTATAAATGATCTACTTATATCGTATTTCACATTAACCTATTTTCCCTCTTTTATATTCGTTGTGATAATTTTAAAAAGCACATTATACCACCCTATTTTGCAGCTAACCAGCTATCTTTCCCCGAAGGGGGACAATATTATGACAGGGGCGGCAAATCTTTAAACTCGGTCCTGTGCGTTGGATGCCTAGTGAGGCGTCGGCTCTGCACTTGACTGTGGCTCTAAATAATGACAATGGCCCTCGTGTAGTTCTAGTGCGACGATGACCCTCTACCACTCTTCAGAATTTGAGTTGAGTACTCAAGGGGGGGCAGATCACATCTCATTCCGTGTTCCTTCGGAATGGCCCTCGAGATATGAATCATGAGGTCATTCGTCACACACAATGTTACCCCTTAATAGAAAGATACACGATCAATCACTTACCGAAGTTTATGGTGATTAATATGAGAACAATAATAAACAGTCGATCGCCATTTCTATTGCTATATTGTAACAATTGCGCTTGTGATGTGAGGAATCGAGTCGTTTAAATTAATTTTCCTGCTACAGTCCAACGAGCGATACACACGTCAAAAATACCTTGTCTTTTTATGAAATTCAAATAGCAGTAAAAACTGAAATGCGAAGCCAAAATAGCAAATCTTGTTTCTTTAATTCGCTTTGCTATTTTGAATCCATGAAATTCTGAATTTTTAGACGTAATTTTAAAAAAAAAATATTTAATAAAAATTTTAATTAAATATATACCATTAAAACGACTACGAATATATACTAGAAAACTATTTAAACTCTTCTACAAATAGCTTTCAAGTAGCATGAAATATTTTTCTTATATATTTTCAAAAATGTTCACATACGACCTAACTTTAGCAGTTAAATACGTTCTGTGGTGCTATTTTATATCAAAGTATAAAATTTACTTTGAAGGGAGTAAATATGTCATTTTCACTTGAAGGGAACAAATAAAGCCTTTTTTAAAAGCATTCCGTGGTTTTGACAGATTTTTATATTTTGATCATTTTAAAATAAGTAGCCAGTAATGTTTAATCTTTTTCAAAATAAGTGGATAGAGTGGCATGTGTCATATTTTCTTAAATTTCAAACGGTTATTTTCTTTTATCGAAATTTTGGTAAACCTGACGAAAAATATGACGTTTATGTATCTTTTGAATTAAAGAACTTTTTTAAAAAACAGTTTTAAGACATCGGTGAAAAGTATTACATTTAGAATTAATGGGAGACTTCTCACGAATATTTTTAAGGATACTTGAAATTGAAATATAACAGTTGAGAGAAACATTTTTATTACACTTAATGTTAACAACAAATAAGAATTTCTAAAAGAACTAAAATGGCCTACTTTAATGTTACTTAAATACTCACTGAAGTTATTATCGGAAAAACAAGTATATTTGTAACATTAACTGTCACTTAGAACTCCTACCACACAAGATTTACACTTTAGAAAAAAAATACAGCCGTTCAGTTGAAATTTAGATTTTAAAAACCAAAAATGGCTATTTTCATCAATTTCTTTCGTGAATTAAATTAATGTACTTTATTGGATTGGGATTAGTAACCAGTCGTCCAAATAGTAAATTCTTTCAACCTATAGCTAATAAAGGTGTAATCAGACTGTTATATACAAGATGGTCTCTGTAAGTCAGCGTTCCAATCTAGTCTGGAGTGTTTCTAGCGGGAGTGATCTACGGAAGGGGATTTTCCCTCGACTGCGGTTAATGATGCGAGAGGATCGACAAGCACTCTGGGAAATGTCAGACAAGCATAGAAAAACTCGCTCTTGCCTACCTGTTTCAGTCGAATAGCCTTAACACATTGAGCTAGAAGGGAAACTGGAGTGAGGTGTCAGCGAGCCGAAAACCCACCCACACCCTTTTGAGCGAACATGGCAGAAAAGGATTATTTTCCCTACACTTGTATGCAATGCTTGTATGAGACCACTCAATCATATTGACTTGGGCTCCTAAATGTATTTTAACATTTTTAGTTCGAAAGAATTAAAGTCGGAATTTAAAGTTAAAGAAAGTTAAGAAATAGCCATGTGGATCACTAACTAAGAACCAGCGAAGACGAGCCCAATAGCGAAATAGACAAGTTTCTAGGTTTTCTGCCCGGTTCGTTTCTGTTGCAGTGCCGTGTATTCCTCCGCGTTTCGTTATTGAACCGGCTCGTTTGCTGCCCTGTTCAGTGAATCACACACCTCACTCCACGTTTCTTCTAGCTCAATGCCTTAACATCTCTTATTAGGTATTAGCCCCCGGGTTTTATTGAACCACGGTCAATCGTTGACCTGGGCGTGAACCCAACGCAACGGCGGCGTTAGAACTTTGGACAACAGCAGATTTGACAGTAACTCGGAGGAGTTATTCAATTGGGAATCCGTCGCTTAGTTGAATGATGCGAGTTCCGATGGCATCACTACTGAGGAAACGTGGCTGTCTTCTGTACACTAGGGTGGTTCGAAAAACAAAATTTTCGAGTATCAACTTCAAGTAGGGCTCAAAAGTTGCGTATCGTCAAGCTGATTAACGGAAAAATAATTTTAAAAAAATTATAAAGTTATAAATATAATAGGCCCCGTGGGTTTGAAGTTTCGAAAAAAAGGTAAAAAATCAGCCAAAATTTGCAGATAAAATATTTAGCATCCAAATTGCATTTTTAGGTGTAAGGTAATTCAGTTATTACGAAAAAAATAGTTTAAAACTTTTTTTTGTAATTTAAATTTTTACAAAAGGTTTAAAATGTACAAATTTGAAGAAATTTTGAGATTTTCTTTGCTCTCAAAACCTAAGATATGTTGCAGTAAACAACATAAACATTAAAATACATAAAAATATAAGATTTATAAAATATGAAGTCGATTTGAGGATTAAATCTGCCGTATATTCCTGGAAAGTTAGGACCGTCGCGTGGAAGGGGGGGGGGGGGGGGGGGGGGGGGGGGGGGGGGGGGGGGGGGGGGGGGGGGGGGGGGGGGGGGGGGGGGGGGGGGGGGGGGGGGGGGGGGGGGGGGGGGGGGGGGGGGGCGGCTCTTTACTCCTTATTAGGATGGATCTAAATAACAGAAAACTTAATGAAAAAATTAAAATTAGCTTTTAATAAGGATAAAAAACACTTAAATGAATCTATATTTTTCTTTTAACTTAAAAGAATTTCTGTTAATGCAGTTATTCGTCCATTTCATAGACTTTTTATTTTATGAAATCGCCTGAACTCACCATGTGAAGGTGGCGGCAAATCGAGTTTCACCCGCTTCCTATCCAGCCAAACATCCATATTTTTTGTTATGTAGTTTCAATATCTTTGCGATCATCAACAATCATTGATAATAGCACATTTTTCACATGTGCAAAATATGCATTTCTTTCGAATACTGGAAGCATAAGTTTCGATTGCTTGCAACGTGCGTGTTTTGGCCCTCAGTAAACGCTTCTTTTTCACATTTACAATCTACCACTGTAAGGCAAGTATAATTACTATTTTGGCACTTTTCCACATCCACTAGAAAAGGATATTCCACACTTACATGCTGTAATATTAAAAAGCTTGGTTTTAGCTTCTATTACGAATTCCTTAACTTTCGTATATCTTTCAGGTTTATTGAAACGTTTGTATGGGAACGTTTGTATCCTGACTTTCCAGGAATATACGGCAGATTTAATCCTCAAATCGAATTCATATTTTATAATTCTTATATTTTATTAATGTTTTTTTATGTTGTTGACTGCAATATAGCTTAGGTTTTGAGAGAGCAAAGGAAATCCCAAAATTCCTTCACATTTGTACATTTTAAACCTTTTGTGAAAATTAAAATTACAAAAAATGAGTTTTAATCTATTTTTTTTGTAATAACTGAATTACTTTACACATAAAATGCAATTTGGAAGCTAAATAATTTATCTGCAAATTGTGGCTGATTTTTCAAAGTTTGTCGTTTTTTGCATTTTTTTTGAAACTTCAAATCCACGGAGCCTATTATATTTAACTTTAGAATTTTTTAATTATTTTTCTCTTAATCAGCTTTACGATCCGCAACTTTTGAGCCCTATTTGAAGTTGATACTCGAATTTTTTTTTTTCGAACAACCCCAATGTACTGAACACCATCCCACTTATGAGTGAGCCAGTACAATAACGAACCAAGTCAATTGCAGTTGAACAACTTTACTTCACATAGCGGATGAAATTGCTTGATCATTAATTGAAAGTTTTTATTCAATAATTAACAATTTATTTTTTAACAATTTATATAAACTATAATTTATTTTACTATTAATTTATTTGGAAAAGTCCTATATATACACGGCTCTGTTGAATCGGTAGGTGCAGAAACCACTTCAGCATCATGCACGGCAAGTATAGATACCTGAAGACGTCGTATTTTCGGAACTACTAAACAGACTAACGTTCTTGCAACGCATCTTGACTTTCTAAGTTTGTTTTCATCAAAAACGATTTTTCATATTTTTGTGATTGAAGTATTTTCTGCACTCACCGATTCAATATTTATATTTCTGAAATTATCTAATTTTCAAACGTCTCTGAATGTAGCAGTAACTATTGACACATGTTCTCTTAGCTGAACAAAAGTGATACGAGGACTTTCTATACTATGTCCTATCTCTCTCGTTGGAATGTTTCCTGCTCTTACCCTGTATCACGCTGGGAAGTCATTCGTTACGAGTGTTCTCCTTTCCGGGACATCAATGACATTAAATCTCACTGCTCCGAGAAAAGTAGTATATCGGGAAAACAGGATTTTCTGGGAAAATCATCGGCTGTTTAGCTTTTCTATTGCATTTTATAATAGAAAATATATGCTAAACCCTATCGATATTGCCCAATGGTCAGCTTCGGCAGTGAAGCTCCGCTATCAAATCGGAACTACACTCGTGGCCAACCTAACTTGGGTAAAAACAATGAGTAAAAAAGCAGATGGAAAATCGCGGCGCGATGACATTGGACAATATAAATAATTGCAGCCGCGCCCGATTCAAACGAAACAAGAAAAAAAAAGTTCAATCAGTCGTCTGGTTTGGCGCCGATATCGCTTTAAACGGCTTATTAAAAATTGACGTTATTACAATTTTTTTTTATTTATGCGTAAGGAGCTCTTTTTTTAAAATAAAGATAAAAATACAAAGATAGTTAATTGGGAAGGGGGTAAATTTTATAAGCAACGTAATTTTGATCTATTGGCTCTTAGAATAGAGGTTTAAAATCGGATGAGAAATTTATAAAAATTAAATATTTTTTAAATTTAATATATATCATAAAGTTCCCAGGTTGGGTGGGCGACCACATCTACTGTTGAAGAAGAGTACACTGGGTCGCACGTTCATTCTGCGTAGTCCAATGTCCTTTTACCGCGTACGATGGAAGATTGCGTGAGGGGCAGCCTTGTCATTTTTCCGCTGTTTAAAAATGGTGCCCGTAAAAATTGGATGGAAATTAAAATCGATGCCACTTATCATAATTTAAACTCCATAATTAAACTGTAAAGGGCGCCGCGTGTGTGTGTGTGTGTCCTCTTCTTTCCCCCTTTCCTCCTTTGCCAAATTTCATACCAGTGAACAAATCAATATTTAAAAAATTATAGCTCGTTTATTTATTTATTTTTTAATTTTTTTTCTGAATTCGTAGAAAACAAATTGCAATGCCGTTTTCATTCTCTTAACTAACCAAAAAGCCTAGAACTTTTACATTGAGTCCAAAAAGTACTTTTTAAAATTCATTACGGCTCTTTTTTCAATATTAAACATACAATAACTCGATTGTGCCGTAATTAAACACAAATATAAAAATAACAAGCCATTTTTTTCCTAGAGCCACGTCCATTTTAAGATTAATCTTTAAAGAGACGTCTTCGAAAGTTATTCTATCTGAAGTTGACTTTTTTTTTATTTTAAAAGTCAACGCATTCTTAATAAACCACTCAAAACAAACTCTTCCCTATACATTATAAACGATTTCCCCAATCGGGTACTAGTTTGCTAGAAGTCCAGTCCCATTTGAGTCAGGAACTAGTTAAAAAATGGTTTAGAAAATGCAACTTGCCAAGATGGTGACCAGATTCCAGTTCATAACGAATGATCTTATGGAGCATTCAGATAGAATTCCCTAGACAGAAATTTATCTTGGAATGAAACGAAACTAAGTTTCATCTAGTAACTTGATCTAGTTTAACTTTATAAGCATATATATCTTGGTCCAATGCGAAGGCTTATACTTTATTATTATTTCTTTTCTATGTACGAGAATAAAAATGTTTGTAAGAATCGGGACACATTGTGCTTGTTTGGTTCAGTACACAAATGAGTTAGAGACTGCAATTGGATTAAAAAGATAGGATTTTAGATTTGGAATGTATTTCTTTACCAACCCAGCTATAAATAAACTGCAGTTTTTCCACAAAAGTGATATAATTTTAAAGTATTTCTACGGTCCAGTAGGTTCTCTGTACAATTAGAAGAATCCAAGTGGTAAAATGCACGTTGATAATGCTTTTGCCCTTCCAAAATTTGAAAGACGGTAATTTAAACAAAAATAATAGTTAAAATTATTGAGAAATAAATTAATTTATAGAAATAACTTTTCTATGAAGTTTAAAACTAAATTAATATAGAATAAGTTCTTACGAGATATGTATTTTTATTTGTTACTAAAATACAATAATTAATTGACGGAGTAAATAAAATTATTTTTTATTTTAGGAACATAGTAAAATTTTAAGCTAAAACTTTTTGTCCAAATTAATTGAAATAATACTATGACTTATTCCATGTAAATGTAGTGTAAGTCACGATTTAAGAGGAGATTAAAAGCTTTTTAAATTTAAAACATAAATCAAATTAAATAAAGTACATTACATTAAGTTATAATAAGTGTAGATCAACTATTCCACAATTTTTTTTCATTTAATGTTAAAAGTTGTTGTGATAATCACTTTTTACAAACGTGACTTGCACTACAGACAGAATAATTTTGCATGGAATTACGTGTATTTCGCAATCACAAAACTTCAAAGTTCATCTAACTACAGAGCCTGAAGATCCCCAAAGGCTGGTAATGGACAGTAACGTTAAAAAAACCTCTCAAACCTCTGTTCAAAAAATTACTATAATTTGTAAACTGTTGCAATTTGAAGTAAATACCGTTTTTTAAATGGCCGAGTTACTGCAATTTTAAAACTGCAATTAAAAAAGCTAAATTTTCTTAAGTTTACTTTTAGCTGCTATGTCCTCTTTTTAATTTACTTATTTTCGAGTTTCAGTGGATTTGTATCTATTTTACATTGAACTCTCCTCAAATCCTTTGTAATCTCTCGGAGCAAAATTGCATTTCCCAATTTATAGAATACAATTTATAACAAACTGCTTGGAACATTAATTTAACTTAGCGTATTAATCAAACCAAAGAGGGATTTGGAAATGTATATTTTGGGCTTAACTCAGATATAGGAAGCGAAATGTTTCTGAATTTATCGGAAATTGTTTGACAGGTGGATAAAATGATGATACAAACACTATCTAACATTCATTTTATTCGAGATAGAAATGAATGCGAATGTGTGATTGTTACTTATTAAAGTAGTCTTTTGGAGACTAGGTATTTCGACTGAATTATAATTCAGTCCATATTTTACTTAAACTTTGACTAAGTAGTCAACAAATTTTGTATAAAATTTAAAATTCCATAGAAAAACCAAAGTTTACTATTAACAATATTTTCTTAAACACTACACTCTTAAAACAAACGAGCGGTTTTAACTCTGAGTCTGAGAGTTAAACTCTCTGTCTGTCTGAGTTACTTTTCACTCCTTTTCGGTGCCGAAAATGCACTTTCCCTATAGGAGTGGATTTCACTCTTATGTTTTAAGAGTGTACAATGACACATAAATCAGTAACTGAAATGGAGTGCGGCGAGTGTTTTAATTGTATATTGGGCTTCCAATTTTATAAAAACTCATTTTAAATAGAAATTAGGAGGAATGGCAAACTTCGATTCTTAATTAGTTTTTGATCTGAACATGTGTTGTATCTAGTAATGGATGTTGTTTTTACCTACGAATTTCGAGCCGTATCAAAAGTTATCCTTACTAAGATTTAGAAAATTCGACGAAAATCTTTCGCTGTGTTTGCTGATTTTTTTAAAATTTGTATAAATCTTGTGTCGAAGCGGTCTAGGTGACAAACCTACTTGTTTTAGGATGCTAAGAATATTAGTAAGTAACACGAAAGTAGGCTATTTCAGTGTTTTTTCTTGTTTATTTTCACTAACATAAGCTATCAAATGACCTGATCTACTTATTTAACGTTCATCCTATACTGTGTACAGAGCGCATGTCCTTGATCGGGAATATGAACTTCTCTATGAAAATCTCAATTTCTTATCTTTGATAAAAGAACTTTTCTTCCTCTAATGGAAATGCTATCCGCTGTATCTTGTTACTCGCAGACTCCACAAATACTTATCCATTAGAAGAAAATATTCGTGTACTGATAATATACTTTTTCGCGTCCCACCATTAGTAATATTTATTTTCTTGTATGTGTGGTAAAACTGTTCCAGCGAGACTTTTTCTCGATTTATAACTAAAATATATTTGAAGTCGTGTTATTTGATTTATTTTCGAACATTGATATTTTTTCTTGCCCCAAACCATTGTTTCCGCCAATAGTATTTGTAAAGAAATTTTTAATAAACAACTTCTACTTCGCTGTTAACACTTGGTTCCACGGCCGGGAAGCACAGCATCTTCTGCACGCGAAAGGTCCCAGGTTCGGGCATTGCCAAAATATCTGCCGCCCTATAAATGGGCTGTGCAGCCAAAAAGTCCGACGAATAATGTAGAGGGAGTGCACGTTAAATTTGCTTTAAAGCCGCGAACGATGTAGCCCTTTAAAAAAAAGTTGCGTTTAGTTGCCTACTCAGGGGGTTGGCTCGTCACTTGACCGTGGTTCTAAATAATGACGCCCGTCTCCAACAGCCCTCGTGCAGTTTGCAGTGCAACGATAAATCAACTCAACCGATGCCCTCGCTTCTTCGATTTATACCAATCAACTAGAATCAATGTTCGTGAAAGTACAGACCACGAACACAAATATCTTGTAACCAAGTTTTTAAATGACTCAATAAATCGACATTGAATGAGTAAAGAAGTTGACAATACTTTTTTTGCGTGAAATTTTTGGTTTATTTCAAAAATAAAGTAATCCATAATTTAAAAAAAATGAACTTCAAAAGTGAGAAAAAAAGACTCTTAAAGCACAGTAATTTTGAATCGTGGTGAAACTAGAACCATAACATTCCATTGATTGGTAATGAAAATCCATTCTTTTAAAGCCTAGAACTTTGGAACAGTCTGATATGCACAACAATAAAAATATGTCTGAAACTATGATAAAATAATATTTATAAAAACAGACGTAATGTCCGACAATTTAAACCTAAATGCCTTACTTGAAAGCTGCGGAATTTTCAGATACCAAACAAATAAGATATTTTTTGTTTTATCTTATATAAACACTCAAATTTTTTAAGTTATAACGTCTCTAGTCTATAACGTTATAAGTCTCAGAGTTTTTAAAAAATAACCTCATAATTTAAGAGTTATAGTTTTATGTGTGAAATAAATGGATGAGCGATTAAGTTTATATCCCAACAGTTACGCATTTATTTTGCTTTTAGTGTGATAGGACATAGACTTAGGACTCGCATAGGATTTTGTTTTAAAAGAGACAGCAATTTTAGAATGGCCTATGAATATGCCCTGTAAAAAGCGTTATAGCCAATATGTTTTTTTATTTATCTTACACTATAAATTTTATTATGACGCATTTTTATCTGATCATTACGTTGTTTCGGAAGTATCAAGTACTTAAAAATGTATTCTAGGAATTTTGATGTTTCTTGAACAATTCACAAACCCATATCGCTTTTGCCAGTTTAGTTGGAGATGATAATTTTTTGCTTTTATGATTTGGGTTTACAATAGCTGTTTGTGTGTTGCCATTACATCTTTTATTGAAATGTAAAAAAAATAATCAAATTTTATCCGCGACAACCAAAAGGTCCATTTCACGCGCTACGATTTCGGTAATGTTTGCCGCCGGATGATCGCATAGGCAACTTTATGTAAATTGGATATTTTACATTTGACGGTAGCTGAGACCTTGCTTACGATTTTAACTGCGGTTTTCAATTAGGTATACAGTGTTAAGTGAAAAGGAGGTGCGAAAATATATGAAGTACATTAATTGAAGAGCTTAGTGGAAGAACGTGCTAAGTGACAAAAAGGTGAAAACGAGATAATGAGCTTCAAAGTTTTTAGTTTGCAACTTTTCTGTCATTCACAAAATCACAGTTTTTTTGCATGATATTTTAGTTTGGTTCTTCAAAATGCTTGGTGGCTTTTGGCTTAGCCGTAATTTACGTCATAACGCGTCATTTACAAAACGCGCTTGACAACTCATGCACTTGGCATGTTCTTCCGAAGTGCTTCAGATTTTGGCCAGTCGCTTAGTGGAAGAACGTGCTAAGTGACATTTTTTAGGTAAATTTGATCCATAAACGTTTCATAATTTCTGTACTAACCTTCCGATTTTCAAAATTCTTTTTCTGTTTGGAAGATAGGACTTCACAGATCTCTTTTATACTTTTTAATCGTTTGCCTGTCCGTCCATATCCCTTTCAATTTCTGATCCAAAGTACCTGATTTTGAAAATTCTTTTTTTTGGTGCGAAAGTAAAAAATTAGATGACTACAATGTATAGTGTTTTGGCCAGCTGCCTGTACGTCTGCTATTTTGTTCCTGTCCGTACGTCCTACTATCCCCCCCCCCCCCCACCCACTTCCTTTGTACCCGTCCAATTTTTAAAGTTATTACTTTCAATCACCTAATATAAAATATAAGGTAATAAAACTATTGCGATGAGGGTCAATATTCCAAATTAAGATTTTTGTGCTTTCTACACGTTTTGGAGGGTGCTCATTCTAAAAAATTGGGGTTTTTTCATTGATCCGTCTGTCTGTCTGAAACTACTTTACTGTTCGAAATAAAAGAGCTACGGACTTCAAATTTAGTACACGGGTTCCTAGTTCCTGTTGGACGTCATAATAGGGTTTTAGAGAAAATTGCGCATGCGCAAGTAGAGGCTGCTATAAACTTTTTTTGGGTTTTAAAGGTATTACTGAATAACGGAAATAGATACAGACTTAAAATTTGATACACGTGTTCCCTGTATTTGTCGGACCTCAAAATAAAGTTTTCTACAATATTGTGCATATGCAAGGAGTAGCTGCCATTGAACTTTTTAGGTTTGACAGTTATTGAAAATACTTTATAAGGTATATATAACTTTTAAATGAGCGTATTGATACATAGTGTTACTCATCCTAGGTTTTTTTAAGATATCAGTCACCTATCTTATGCTTTAATTTACAGCATTTCTACAACAGTAGAACATGATCGTTTAATTTATTTTTACAATCGTGATGTATAGTACTTTTTTAAAGTCATCGTTATTTTAATAAATATTAAGAACTTATAACGTTTTATACTTTGTTACTTTATTTTAACATCAATTATTATAAAATATTTTAGTTTTACATAACAAAGCAAACTCTTGATTAAATTTGTACTTACCGTATAAGCTGCAATTCACACTTTCAAGCAAAACTTCAGCTTTCCGCTTGCTTCTTAATTCCATTTTAATAATATTAGGAGTTTAGGACATTGCACAAAATGCGTTCGATAGCTTTAGAGATCAAACGTAAAATGGCTTTAAAACGTTTTTTTTGTACCCATAATTCATTTTTTTAAACAAACCAGATGCTTTGAATGTTTGGTGCAATGTTGTTTTAACGTCAACTGCGATCTCCCTAGAGCAGGTGCAACTTTGTTTTAATTATACCATCTGTTCGCTGCTAAATTATCTATGTTTTGTTTATTACAATAAAAATCAGACGACATTCAAAGTAGATGATATTTTATAAAATGTTAAAACCTTTAACTCCGTTTAAATTTAAAATCAAAATGCATTTTTTTCCTATTTTGCTAAATGCACTCAAAGCCCAGTTTTACGCATTATAAATTTTATTTCATTGATTATATTTAATAATTAAAGTTAATTAGGAAATATAAATTACATTTTGTTGAATTCTTTTTGATTAAAACCACAAAAGAACCATTTGTTTTGCTATTAATGCAAGCGAAAGTCTGAAAATTTTCCGCAAACGTGTCACTTAGCACGTTCTTCCACTAAACGATCGTTCAGGAATCGGACGATTTCGGTGGAAGAACATGCCAAGGCTCCTTAGCACGTTCTTTCATTGAAAAAGTGACGAAAACGCGTGCACCTACCAACTTCGTATGCGAAAAATATACGAAATCGAATGTTTTCTAAAAAATTGAAAGCTGTTATGTTTAAAGCAGGTAATAACATGATCATTGACACAAAAATCTCAATTTTTTCAAAAATGTCACTTAGCACGTTCTTCCACTCAGCTCTTCAATTGTCACTGGGGCTGGGGAGGCCAGTCGGTTAAAGGCCTTGCATGCGGTTCGGGTCCAGGCGTCGCCAAAATAACTGCCGACCTTTAAACAGTTCGTGCAACCAAAAATGTCCGACGAATATAGAGGGAGTCCCGACGCTGCGTACGATGTCGCCCGTTGCGTTGGATGCCTACTCAGGTGTCGGCTCGTGACCTGACTGTGGTTCGGAATCATTTACGCAAAACTGTGGCGTGTGAAACGAGCTGAAGTATTCCCAATCGACTTCCTTTTTTGAGCGTCGTATGAAGATATGATGACCGAGTGGTCGAATTTATCATATTTTAATATTAATAAATTTTGCAGTTGAGTATTTATAAATTAATTTTATATGGTTAGATGTTGGGCTTGGGAACAGATGCTACCACACCACACTTTCTCATTCAAAAGTCAAGTTTAATTAAAACTAGTCGAATTAACTCCTTTCATACATGTCGCTATACGTGCGTTGTTTCTTCGGGTCAGCACAGGAGTCGGCCTCGTTTCTCGAACGCGGCTCTCAATCAAGAGGTGGGTCGCCAATAGCCCACGTGTAGCTCTGGTTCGACGATATATTTCAACCAAAACACTCATTACTCATTAAAAAAGTTGTAAGATCAAAGTAAAAAATTGAAGTTGTTAGTGGAAGAAAGTGACAAAAAGGTGAAAACGAGAAAATGATCTTCAAAGTTTTTCGTATCGTTTTACGCAAGTTTTATTTTCAAAAGCAAAGCCGAAAAATCAGCAGATGCCTTTTGTCTTCTCAGTTATTTATTTAATCTCTTTACAAACAAAATGTGTCTTGTCTCAAATTGAGATGTAAATCCAGTCAAATTTTGTAGCTTCAGGAAACCAAAATTTCTGTAGAAAAATATCAGGAATATTCTTCTTTCTAACAGGATTTTTAAAAGTTGCGTTGGGTGCCTGCTTAGATTTTGGCTGGTATCTTGACCAGCCGACTTTTAGTTCTAAATTGGGACATGCTACATAACGTACTACAAATCAGTTACATTACTAGTTCGAAAATACTAAAATTCGTTTGATTTTTTTTTTTGTAACTTTGATAGCTTCTTTAGCGCAACTGCTATTAGGAAATCAAAATAGGTAATTTTTTCTTGAAATACACATGACGTTTCTCTTTTAAGGCTGGATAATTTTTTTAATTCAATTTATTTACAGATGTGATAACATCACCTGTTCAGCAGCTGTTGTAAGATGAGCTTGCATGTGACCATGTGTTCGATGTTTATCCACCAAATGCTCATTTAACAAATAATTTTCTTTTTAGAAATCCTTTCGAAAGTGTTGAATGCTTTTAATCCGGTGGACTTTTTTACTCCTACTGTCGTAATTGGCAGATGTTTCAAGCAAAAAAAAACCCGCAAAAAACACCTGTGGTAAAGCATTCCACTCAGTCGCTATAGTGTGGATAAATCATTATGAAGACGATCAAAGTTGGATTGCATGACGTTATGTACTTAAATTCATTGATATTTGGAACTTTTTGTTTTGTTGAAATTTTCTATAAAATGCTTCCAATTTATTAATATTTGGAATGTTTTGTTTTCTAATTTGATTAAAATTTTAATTGTTAAGAACTACGTTTTCGTTCAATTTGTTTAGTTTGAGTTTTATTGCCTGTAAGTGAAGAATCTGTTTTGTGTTGAGCTTTGTCCATATTCGAAGTTTAAAAATCAAACAATTTAAAAATATATTCGGCACAATTATTGAAACTGTGAGTTTATTTTCCTTTATTTATTGATTTACTTTTATTTGTTACATTGACTTTCCTTTACCCACCGAATATTCAAAATTTTAACAATTTCTGTTTTATTGCATATACAGTCGAACCTCGTTAACGCGAACTCGAAGGGAGCACCGAAACATTTCGTGTTAACCGAATTTCATGTTAACCGTCTGGAATTTTTCTTGCATTGAACCAGTGAATATTTAAAAAAAAATAAAATCGAAAAAATATTCTTATTTTGCACTAATAATACAAGCATACAAATAGTAATTCAATTAATATAGTGCATTTAGAGTAGTGTACATACTATCGAAACATTAAGAAATTTATTAAGGAATAGCAATTAAGAACAGAGCACAGATAGTTACAAACTCTATTAAGACGAAATTTTTTAGCATTGGCTTTAGTTCGGGAAAATGCTTTCATTTCACGTTAAGCGGAATTTCGTGTTGAGCAAGTTCGTGTTAACGAGGCTCGACTGTATTTTCATATTTTTTCTTTCTATTTTCATTCATTGCGAATATTTTTTTCGTAAATCGGTCATGAAATTCGCTAATTAATAATGTGTATATCAAAAACTTCCTATAACTTAATTATTACGCTACTTCTATCTCAAGTTCTAATAGGCATTTGGCTAATTTTTGTCTTTACATGCTTTTATATAACCCTTATTTGTTACACTTTAGGGATGGAACCGGTATTTGAAAAACCGGTTTTTCTGAAAAACTGCCATACCTAACGTGTTCTAATTCGGCGAGTATAGGACACACTTTACACCTTATCCATCAATAAACTTCCTTTGACCATGCATCATTACCCGAGGCGGAGAAGCCATCTGCCAGCCATTTTTTGTTTTGTCTCGCTAACTATAAAGATATATCGAATGTCACACTATCAATTTATATTTTGGTTACACACCTTTTTCTAGTTTCAATGTCAAACCTTTGGAAAGCTATTTTAAGTGTAAACTGTTTAATAGTAATTTTTCAAAGGGTAGTTCAAATACGGTTTTAATCTTTTATATTTTTTGTAATCAATTTGTAATCATATGCTATGTAAAAAAGCAAATTAATAAAAAAAATCAAGCATCGTCTAATATATTTAAAAGTTCAAGTTATGGCGTCACAAATATTAGTATTGCATCCGGTATTTAAACGGATTTCTTAAAATTAATATATATCTATAACCCACTTTTGTATGATAATGCTATCTTAAATTTAAGATAAATTGCATTTTTCGTTTCTCATGTCTTGAAAAAAGTATTACTTTCCACGTTATGTAATTTTTTTACAAAACTTTATTTTCTGAAACAAAAAGTATTAGTTTGCACTGGTCAGTTGTTAAAGGTAACTGTTCTGTATCAAGATGGATATCCCTACATTCTTTGTTTTTGAAATAAAAGTGTGTCGTTAATTGCGTCTGCTGTACGAGTTTCTAATATCCATAAAAAAGTGGATATGGTTACAATTAAGTATTTTAATTAATGTTTATGGGAAAGACTATCCAAGCACCCCATAAGTTATAATTTAATAGAAGATACAGCACTAACCAACCCAACCAATTAATGTTTAATTACCTATGATAGGTAGCAATTTATTTCGTGTTTAAAAAAATGTATTTTCACAAAAGAATCCATTTTCCTTCAAGATAAAAATGTCGGAAAAGTGTTCATCTAACACCGTCAATAAAAACATAATTGCAAACTATAGTTAAACTCAGTTTCCTTGCACAGAAGCCACGACCATGGGCAGAGCTAAAAAACGCACGGAGCAATCAGATGAAGAGAACTTTAGCCATTTTATTTTGTCTTCATCTGATTGCTCCGCGCGTTTTATAGATCCGCCCATGGTCGTGGCTTCTGTGCAAGGAAACTATGAGTTTAACTATATTGGCTTTTTAAAATCATATTTTGTTGCTTAAATGTAAATTTACGAGAGTTTTACTTTCGCAAGATTGAATGCAAAAGCCCTATTGGGCGTTAAAATGTAAAACTAAACGTCAGCGTTGAAATATTGCTTTTACGCTCCGGTTTTGTGAAAACCCTCAAAACATAAATGCGGGAAATATTATAGCTGATTTTTCAAAAAGTCAGCTATAATATTTCCCGCATTTATGTTTTGAGGGTTAATAAAATATATCCTCAAAGAAAGTTCTTTTTAAAAAAGAACTTTCTTTGAGGATTTATTTTATTGCGTAGTAAACAAAAGGCCTTTCCTGCAGACGCTCCTTCATAAGAATAAACTTTTTTAGTATTCTCTAAAAACTGTCGACCAAATAAAGTTAAAAAAATTAAAAGAATTATTTTTTGCTTTTGAGAATATGCGAGAGATGAACAAAGAAAGAAAAAAAATTCCTTTTGAAATAGAACAATTCTAATTTGTAAACAGAAACGTTACTTTATTAAAAAAAAATTAAAGATTTATTAACAAAGTTTTTAGATGCTGAAGATTCTTCTTAATATTTGTTTTTAAATAAATATCTGTTAAAAAAAACTAAGCATTTCTTTTATTTTTAGTAGGACCTTTAAGAACAAAGGAACATATGGGGCTTATAACTTCAAAAATGTAAAAAATAACAGAATGCAAACATTTTCTTAATGGTACCCCATTATATTCAAACTAACCCATTCGGAAATTTAAATATATTTTTTCGCAACAAAGCCTTCAAGTGAAAAAATTAAATATCAAATCATTGCCTTTGTTCATTATGCAGTAATTAATCTTCGTTATAATGCATTGTAACTCAGTTTACTGGAACTTCCCTTGGTATATTTAAATTGTAGTATATGTATTTAGTTCCCTAAATTTTTAACTCTCTGGCTGAGAAAATAGTAAGTTGAACAAGAAAGAGATACGTTATAAAAATAAAGCGACATATTTTAAATATTGATGAAAGGATTTTGTTAAGATCTATTATGTATAATTTAAATAATAGGTCACATAACACTTCCTGTCAACTTAATCATTTTTATTGCATTGTTTTCATTGATTTGTGATTATATACGATGCGATTATATGTGATTATATATCAAAATTGAATTAAGTTTTCTTGCTTTCGCAAAAGATAGATCCCGGACTATTCGCGATGGCCCACCGGAGAGACATTCAGTTGGGCTACCGAATTTCCCTCGAGGTAAACTTCGGACCACCTTCGTTAATTTTTTTTAGTGCAGAGTCCCACAGGTCCTGATTAATTGAATCGGAAACTCTTTACCCTACCGTTCTACACGTTAAAATAATGGATTCTGAGTGTTCATTTGTTAAGTTAAACTAACTAAAATTAAGTTTTGAACCATAGACTGCAATAGTACAATTATGCATCGCGTCCTACCTTTTTTGCTTGCTTGCCTTTTTTTAATAGTAAAATACCGATTTGGTGTTTAGGCTTCTTTTATCGTCCTATTCCTTCCGTCCGTCTGTCCATTCGTTTTTCTATCAGCCTTTCAACTACCATGCTTTCAATTTTTTTTATATATATTTTTGTTTTAAACTAATGACATCATAGAACTACATTTTTATAAAATTTGTCCGTCTGTGCGTTGATTTATTATCTAGTTTAATTCAATTTTTTCACGTTTTCATTTTTAGCTATGAAGTAATTCAATTTCAGGTTTTAAATTATTCTTAAAAACTGAGATTACCCCAATAAGCCTTATTTTTTCGTGTTGGAAATGTAAAGAAATAAGTGGTTGGTATAAAATAATGGGTTCTTTGCTCTCGCTCCTGAGTCCTGTAAAAACTCTTCTTCCTACTACACTACATAATTTGTAATTTAGAGAATTATAGTAAATACCGGCTAAATAACATCAAATTCGGGGTGTGTAACACACTTGCAATTATCACTCAATAAATCAACACACATTTAAAGGTAATTATATAACCTTATAAGTTAATTTCAACAAAAATCAAATTTAAAATGTAACTATACCACAAATGAATTCCAACTTTTTTTAGTATCTTTTACCTGAAACATACTTTGAAAATTTTTGGTTAATATTTTCACAAAATTAAATTAGCCTTTATGTATAAAAGTTTAACACACTTAACTTTTCAATTGCTTTTCCACAGAAAAAGCGATTGAAAAGTTTTCTCATTTTCATGGTAATAAGTTTGACACACACATTGGGAAAATCCTATATCATAAATTTCATATTAAAGTTTTAGTGCATATGAATTTTATGTTAGTTTAATTACAAGAAAGGAATGCGCGTTTTTTAACTACCATTTTTATTTGATTAAGCATAAATTTCAATATTTGTCATAACTGTCAATTGTAAAGAGTATTTGTTTTTAATTATTATTGTTTCTGGAAATGCAACAAGTTTTTTTTTAAATCTTAAATAGAAGTGATCTTTCAGTGTCAGTTTCATCGATAAAATAATACCAACTCGACATAACATTATATATTTTGTTGTAATGGTGCTCACGGTCTTTGTCTTGGAATTATTGATAGACTCTTATAATATCTTGTATCTTGTACTCTTTTTGTTATATTGGAAAAATTATTATTTGCTATATAACATTGGACTATTGAATATCGTAAGAAAGGGGGCGTCCGTTACGTGACTTGTTTAGGGAGGGGGTCGACCACCAAATATCACGTGGGAGGTGGGGGTGGGATGAAGTTTCGTAAAATATTTCGTAATTCCCCCTCCCCCACCCCCTAAAAATCAAAGTAAAATTGCGATAAAATGTCAGTAAAAAAATCCTGGACTTAAAATTGGCAAAATTTTACATGATAATATATTTTATCGTGGCTCTCTCGAAACTGCACTAAAAAGTTTCAGAGGAAAAAGAACGATCCGAAGAACGATTTTATATAGATTCAATTGGCCTTCGCTTCTTTCTGTTCTCTTTATTAGTTTCAAGTCGAACCAAAGGACACGTGTTCAAAGTATTTTCACACTTCTCAAAGAAAAGACTTTCCCACCCTCATTAGTCGATGCAGCTGCTGTTTAGACTATCCAAGTTTGGGCTTCGATTTATTATGTGTTTTGAAGATTCGAGTATCATACACATGTACGTCAAAATAAAATGATTCGGATGCATTTTATTAACAACGAAAAAAAGGGCATTGCGGTTCTTGTGTCTTTGGCGACTGTACCAAATAAAACAAGTAATAAAAGTAAAGATACTTGTTTATTGCAATGTCATGAATTTCAAATGATGCATTAGAGCTGGGGAGCCCAGTCGGTTAGGCATTCGCCTGGCATGCGGAAGGTTCCAGGTTCGGGTCCGGGCATCGCCCAAAATAACTGCCGACCTATAAACGGCCCGTGCAGCCAAAAAAAAAAAATGTCCGAAAAATAATACCCCGTGTTGAGAGAGTGCACGTTAAATATCCTTCAAAGTCCTAACGCTGCGTACGATGTCGCCCTTAACGGTTGCGTTGGGTGCCTACTCAGGTGTCGGCTCGTCACTTGACTGTGGTTCGAAAATACGACGCCCGTCGCCAATAGCCCTCTTGTAGCTCTAGTGCGACGATATTCAAACTAAACTCAAATGATGCATTCTATTCCAACATTTGATAGCAACAAATGTAGGAAATAGAATATAATTTAAGAGAAAACATATTCACTGTTGCATGCATAGATTTACGAAAATCAAAAGTATGCGGATAGTCTACTACTGTTTGTATTTCTGATTAAAAATTGCAAAGCTTCTATACTAGCCGCCAACCAAATTAGAACACGTTAGGGATGGCGGTTTTTCAGAAAAAAAAACCGGTTTGGAAAACCGGTTTTTTTATAACGCCGTTAAACCGACCCGGTTTTACTTAACCTTCAAAACCGGTTTTATAAAACCGGTTTCCACGAAACCGGTTTTTCAATGGCAAAAAAACTGTTTTCCATTTTTTTTTTTAAATTTCAGTTTCTTATTGATTAATTAAAAAAATCAATTAATTTTGTGAAGTTTCGAATTTAAAAAAAACCAATTTACAGTTAATTTTAAATGTTTAAAGTGTTTCGTTGAAAACATAAGTTCTAACTTTTCTTCCCAATTCTTACTTTCTTAATATTTAAAATTACAATGTTCCTTTTTTTTTATTCCGGTTTTTCTAATCGTTTTGAGTATTTTTATTAAGCTTTGCGTTACATCTCGATTTCCTTTTCCTTTCTTTTTCAAAAATTTAATTCCTCCCATTTGCTATCTATGCCGTTAACATAGTGCAAAACTAACATTTTTTTAAAAATTATAAATAAAAAAAAACGCTGGCGTATTTTGAGAAAAAATGGATACCCACTTTTTAGACGGTTTTCCCCGCAGCAAGCCGGTTTCCTGTTTAGACCGGCCTCATGAAAAAAACGGTTTTCAGTCACAACCGAGGGCAAAAAAAACCGGTTTCAGTTTTCCATCCCTAAAGTGTAACAAATAAGGGTGACAGGAACTATAGAAAGTACCTTCCATATCATAAATCACTGAAAAGAATTGCTTGCTTTTGAGTTTTCAAATATATGTTGATTTTTTTAGAAAAGTTATTTTAGTTTTCATGATGTTCTGCCATTCAGCAATTTTTAAATAAAATTAAACCAAGAATTTTTCGAAAATGAAGTAAGAAAACTATTGTATTAGAAAGATTACTTTCCAAGTTTAAAGTGTTCGAACTGATCATATTTAAGTAAAATAACATTAAGTAAATAGAGATGGGGGTGAAATTGTGGAAACCCAGTTTGTTGTGATGTTTTAAAAAACAATACTTATTTTAACATTGATTTTTTAAAAACATTCCTTAGATTGTTAGAAATGGGGGGAGCATAAGTCACACGTCCCAAATCTTTGTGTTTTTAATAAAAAAAAAATATTATGAAAATGTGCGATTTTTGAAAAAATGAGAGTAACGTAGAAACAAACTAAAATGACAGTAAATGTTAACACATAATGTTGTTGGAATATTGAACTGTAAGCATTGTATTCATCATAAGATGATCCCTTTGCTCGCGAACGGTCCTAGGTTCGGGTCTGGACAATACCAAAATAACTGCCGACCTTCAAACGGTTTGTGCAAACAAAACGTCCGACGAGATATTGTCGCTCCTTGTAGATGTCCAGGGCCGGATTTAAAGATTTGCCGCCTGTAGGCTACGATTTGCCGCCCCAGTCACAATATTCTACCACTTCGGGGAAAGGTAACTGGTTAGCTGCAAAATAGGGTGGTATGTACTGTTTAAAATAGATACACATATTAGAATCATCTATGTACCTTTACACACTAAATCGAAAGCGAAATAGGCGAATTTTTTAAAAAAACTGTTATACTATTTTCTTTCAACTTCGAAATCCGGGGGTGCACCTGCTCTTGCAGCGACCATGTTTGCTACAAAATATTAGTACTATATATACGTTTACGCATTAATGTAAATTATTTGTTTTCTTTCTTAAAAATATTCGTATCTTTTATAATAATTTTTTATGCCGAATATCGTTTGAATGGGTCGTAAAATTTGCCGCCCCCAAAAATTCGCCGCTCTTGGCTACAGACTACTTAGCCTATTTAGAAATCCGGCCCTGTAGATGTCTAAAAAAAGTTGCGTTGGTTGCCTATTATAGTGTCGGTTCTTCGTTGCCTATTCCAGTGTCGTGGTTTTGAATTATGTCACCGATAGCCTGCGGCTCCAACCCGACCTTCGAGCATCTCCGAAATTACTAGAAATGTTTTCGTTACTTATAGTCAAATTAGAGCTATTTACTTATTAAAGTCGTAGTTTTAACAGATCTGATTGCATTTTATTTGTTAATTCAATGTTATAATTGTATCCGATATGGCGTTAGTTGTTGGTAGTTGTGAAATTGAGTTTCAATATTCTTGGTTAAATACCTTTTTTTGTGAAACTAGAACACAAAAAATAAATACACGATAGTAACTGATATGTAAATTTCCTTTAACAATTTTCCCTTAATATTTCAGAAATTTAAAAAAAGCAATATTTGCTATTTCCAAAACACAATATACTCAAAGTGCGCGAAAGCATTTTTTTTATCACATTTTAAATTTCGTTTATTACTTATTAAAATTACAATAAGTGGCAAGTAAATATAAAGTATTTTTCCACCATTAGCAATAACGATATTCAAAGCTTACGATATTAATTTTCCTTGATTATTTCGTTTGTATAATTTTATGTGTTGCCTGGAAGGGCCCGGGGCCCCTTGACAACCAATGTATACTGTTTTGAAAAATAAAAGTGTCTTTTTTTTAATTTTGCCGTTTTATTAAAGGATTTCAACTAATACAATTCTTTTCATTTACATAAAATTGTACTTGCAAGTTCACTTTAATTATCAGACTTTCAAATAAGAGCCGACGCGACAGTGTTCATATTTAAATATTGTTTAAATGTCTCTATTTTCTGAGAAACCTTTTTGTGTTTTTATTATACGTTAAATGCCATAAGTCAATGTTTAGTTTAAAATATGATCATGGTTATTTTGTGTTGATAAAAAAAATGTGTCGGTAGCTAGTTATATTATGTTCTGCAATAAATACCAACCGACTTTTTCCCCACGTAAAAAATGCATGTATGTGAAGTTTTACTTTAAATCTGACACTAACAGCCACGTCTGGGAATTCGATTAATTCAAAGGTGCTCCAAATTTACACAGTTTTTTTTACCTTTGTCAACTTTAAAATTGAATTTTATACTTATTAGTTAGTAAAATTATGAATGAATATAATTTCTAGCTTGTTTCAACTTATCGAAATATGCCAATATATTTTCGATTTTACTTTCGAATATAAATACATTTTTGAATAACGTGTTCTAAATTTATGGCAAATCAATCGAAGAGCTTTTTCATTTTGACAAGGGATAATTTCAAGCTACTCGAAAATTCCAATATCTTGATCTAGAAAGTTTTGTTGCAAGAAATTAATCCTTCCGAACACTTAATACTATCATCGAACTCTACGTGGAAAGTGTTATATACTGATAAACTGAAAGTTTTGATTTTAAAATTATTAATCCAAAATTTTAATCATTGTGATTTGTGCAAATTCTTAAGTTATCTATTTGTTTTTCTTCACAATCCAGTTCACCACTACGAAAAGGAGTGCAAAAAAATTGTTTATGGGGTACTGTGAAAATTGTTAAACTGCAACAAAACCTAAATCATGTCAGACCTGTCTTGTTAATAGTTTTGTTCGTAGTTTTCCTCTTAAGGTGCATAATTATTCCTATCCATTTTAGTAATATATGGTGGCGTAGACTAGCGAAGCTCAAGCACTCGTAAACAGCCCAACCAGTGTTAATCGTAATTTGTGTAGACTGTCGTTAAAAAAAAACATTTTTTCTTTTCGAACACTCAACTATAAAATATTTCCTGGTTGCATGTCACTAGCAGCAACAATTAATAGTATTTTTATAACAACGTGCAAAAAAGTTCACATTTTTATATCATATTCATTCATAAATCGTTGCGAAAATGACACTTTACGTGCTTACGTCAGACAGTGCCGAAAGTACTACTTTCGGCACTAGTGTGGTAAACTAAATATATAAGAGTTTCTGATTGGTAGAAGAACAAAATGCCATGAATATCTCTATGGAAACTAAATGATGTCATGAAACTCACTTATTTCTATTGGTTCATTACTTTTGCATTTTCTAATATCTCCATGGAAACTACAAGTACTACAAAAAATTTAAAAGGAAATTAAATAAGACAAAAGTAAGAAACAAATTTCACGCCAAACAAATATCGCCATGGAAACTAAATGTTGTCATGAAAATCACTCATTGGTAGAAATACTTTTTTTTCACGTTATTATAAAAAATATTGTAAGCAAGCACGTGCCAAATAATACTTTGTTAAGCTCTTGTCATTATTTCACGAGACCGTAGGTCGAGTGAAATAAAAGCCACTCGCTTAATAAAGTATTATTTTCGGCACTAGTTGCTTAAATAACTATTATATTTATAAAATTATGTTTAATTATTGTTAATAATTTATTAATTTGTTAACGTTATGTTCACCTTTCATTTAAATGGAGTCGGATTATGAAGTGTCCTCGCCAAGTCCTAAATCTAACAAGTTCTATTAAAAAATAATTATTTGTTTGAAGGGCACTAAAATAACTTCTTGAATATTTTAATTGGATGAAAATACATCCTCCTTTGAAATCATTGTACTGAAATTATATTCATTTTACAATTAGTTTACTGAGCAATATTAACTTTAATTAGTGTAGAATAGTATTTAATTCAGTTATTTTTACGAAGCAGTATGATACGCACACAGTTTTTGAAATACTCTATCAACAATACTTGTTACTAAGCTACCATATAACATTCATTACTTCATTGAACATGAAAAAAATAGAATATTTCAAAAAACTTAATTACCTTAAAGTTCAGCAGAGACTGAGACGTCTGTATCTCTCACAGGGGTAAGTAAACTTCTTAGTTGTCGTACGCTATTTTTATCCTAAATTCAGAGAAAGGTTTTGTAAAGAGCGTGAACAGTTTTCCACATCACCCAAGGGGTACCGTTCATTGATGCGTTACCCTTTTTTATTAAGGCAGGGTTCCCCAAGAGGCCTATTTTCCTTTTTTCACATTTTAATTCCACAGTATTGTTGTTGCTTATCCTCGAGTCTGTTGACTGTTATGTAGTCGAAGACTAGAAGAGGATTGCAATATAGACGATAGGAGACGCCTGATGATTTTGTCATTTGGTGCAGGTGGCGAAGAGCTTCCTGAGTCTTGAGAGCAGTGTTCGAAATTGGATAAAGAATTTTAGGAGCAGTCTATGCGACTAACTTAAAAAAATAATGCACAATACCTATAGAACCTAATGCACAATACCTATAGAATTTTTTAATTATGAAAAAAAAGTTTTGAAAAATTTCTTCACTATTTTTGGAGTCTACAGTGCCCAAATGGACAATTTTAAGATCACCGGATTGAGTATTTATAGAGTCAACATTGTTTCGCGATTTTATGGATTCACAAGAGTTATTCACAAGCTATTTTAGGATAATTGAAGTTCCAAAATTAAAGAAATTACAATTTTCTACAGCCGTAGTTTGTCGGTATTACGCTGCCGTGGGCAGTTAAACTGCAGTAACCGCAACAATGAGTTGTACCATTTTTGATATGAAATAAAAAAAATTCCAGTATGTTTTCTTTTATTGTCAACGTGATTGAGTGGACAATGGTCCAAGTCATTATAGAAGTTACTGCAGTTTACCTGCCCACGGTAGTACGGTCATCTGAGTTTTTGTCAGGGTTTCTAGATTGGACAATCACCACAATTTGAGGATTTTACAACAGCTCCAATTTGGCGATTTTATAAAGTTCGTCAAAGTTTCGAAATTTGTAAATCGATTAAGAGCGATATTAGAACTGGCGAATTTTTGCGATTGAAGAATTTTTGAAAAAACTAGTGGCGAAAATTACTACTAAATTTGTTTTCGCAAAATCGAAAAAAACTGTTCGCATTTTACGACCAGCCACTGCGAATTTCGAACCCTGCTTCAGAGTACAGTCCGGGTATATCTGTCAAACGGGAGGTTTAGGGGCCAAACCCGGTTTTGAGCCCTTGTAAAAATTATGGGTGTGGGTATTTTCCACTCCTACATGATTTTTTATTTTTCTCGGGAGTATAGCTCCAGAAAAGTAAGTGCGGAAGAGGGAGTTGTTGAGATCTTGCAGCAATCCTCCTTATCAAGATCATCAGCCATCTCATTCTTGTGGATATTCACGTGTGAGGGTATCCATTGCAAATGAACACGCACATTGCTTATTAGCATTTTTTTTTAAATTATAGAAAAAAAATTGTAAAATTTTCTCTAACATTTTCGGAGTCCACAGTCCCCGATTTTAAGATCGTAGGACTTGCTTGTTTATAGAGTCATCGGAGTTTCGTGATTTTATTTAATCGCAAGAGTTTCACCATTTTAGGATAACTGGAGTTCTAAAATTTAAGAAATTACAATTTACTACAGCTTGTGGATGTTACTGTCATCTGAGTTTTTTTAAGTTTTTTTCAGAGTTTCTACGTCTTTGTCAATTTGGGGATTTTACAATAGAACAAAATTTTGAGATTTTGTAAAGTTCGCCGAAGTTTCGAAATTTTTTTAGATCGATTTTAGGACTCCCGAATTTTTGCGATTATATGACCATATCAATGGCTTAAACAATTAGGATTAGTGAAGATTTCTGATCGTGAGATAATAATGGTTTGGCGAGATTCTCGGAAATCACGATATAAAAAAAATTTAGTATTAAAGTTTTTAAAAGCTGTAGTTGCGATAACTGTGACTAAATTTATATTGTTTTCACAAAATCTAAAAAACTGTTCGCATTTTGCGACTAGCGACTGTGAATTTCGAACTCTGGTTGGGTTCAACATTGCAATTAGGTAGTTAAGGAGAGGCGGTCTGACTGAAAGGGCTGTTCCTCTGTTTAATCTGCGATGATTGCTCCGCTTACGGTATTGCTGAGAGTTTTAGTGTAATTAGTCTAATTTTCCCTACCCCCTTCTTTGCACACTTAAGTAGATCGCACACGACTTCTCTCAGACTTACTTGGCGTCAGATAGCTATAAAAACAGGAATAGTCATGGGTGGTCAAGCTGGGGGAGCGCAAGGGGACGCTGCACTTGACCGGAAGGGATGGAAATCCATGTTCGTGGCCTCATGATCCTATTTTGAGCGTTAAAATACCTAAGAATAAGAACTGAGTATGCGAAAGTGCCTAGCACAGAATCTTGTAGTTCTTTTAAGCAGTAAAGCTTGTGCCCCATTCTTAGAGATTGGACCTCTTGATCGAACATGAGGTAGGGCGTTTTGGTTTCCTGAGGCCACTTTTTTTATTGTTGAGACTTTTGAGTCATCCATGTCATGTTGCCATCCATGTCATATCCACTTCATGTTGCTTCTCTTGACGGTCGTGTAGTGTCCACTTCGCGTCCCTTTGCCTTTATGGAAGACCGCAGCTTGCACTTTTTTTTTTGTTAAGGGCTAAGGCACCTCTGTCTTTGAGGCAATTTGTACCAAACCCTTGAAGTGATGCAGTGGTAGGAGCCAACCTCTACTCCGAGCCGAAGAGTCCATTGCTTCCTCATGCGGCACGGAGGGTAGCACCGCTACCACGCACTTCGTTCAAGTCTACTTCGTGAGTTCCTCTTTCGAGTTTACTACACGTGTTCCTTGTTCGACAGTAATGCGATAGCAAGCTGCACTACTACCACGCTGTCTCAGTTGGGTCCACTATTTATGTGCCCCCGTTCGAAAGCAACGTGATGGAGGCCAGCACTACCGACTGTAAGTGGATCCATCTAATTTTTAGAGACAGAGGCCAAGCAGGGTAACCCAGATTTGGCTTGTCCACGACAGAATTTAATGTGCACCACTCATCATTAGCGTACACGGGGGTCCTTAGTTGGTAGGGCTCGAACTTGCAACTTTAAGGATGCCAGTCCAAGGCTCTACCTACCAGGCTATCCCGGCCGTAAAACTTGCAGGTGGTACTTATTGTCACTCAAAAATGCGTGCCACAGAACCTAGTAGTTCTTTGTAGCATTAAAGCTTGCGCCAAATTAATTAAGGTTGTACCTCTTGATAGAACAAGAGGTAGGGCGTTTTGTGAGGCCAGCTACTTTTGATTGAGACTTTTTTATCGTCCATGTCAATCCACTTCGTGCCACGTCTCTTGATAGCAGTGTAGTGGCCACTTTGCGTTCCTGTGCCTTTATGGAAGACCGCAGCTTGTAGTTGGTACTGCTTGCCTCCAAGGGGAAAGATGGTGTCTGCCACACCCTCGATTTCTATGCTTTTCTTTTTCCCCTTAGTTGTCCACAGCATTACTTGGCAAATTAGTATTTCTGCTGGTGTCTCGATTCTGGATTGGAGGGCACACAAGTCGTGGCAGAGATCACAGGTCACTTCCTTGTCCAGGCACTTCCAGCTGCTGATTTCTTCGATTAATTCCACCATGTTGGTGGATTTGCCGGATAAAGAGTCCGTGGCCAAACGGACGACATTCACCAAGTCCGCACTTGTGGTTTCATAGCCGCACGATGGATGGCGACATTTCTTTGTGTTCGTAACTATATTTGTTGTTAATCCTTCCAAGCATTCGTTTCTGTTGATGAGAGCAGTCAGGAACTCCTCCGCATCCTGCTGTTGTCTGGCTGAAAAGGGCCATCCCATTTCCTTGCGCAGTTTCCTGGTGTCCAATGGAGCTTTGCCTGTTGCATGTTGTTGGCATAAGTCTTTCAGGGTTCTAATTGTTGAGTTTTCGTTTTTAATGCTTTTTACCACTGCATTGAAGCTCAAAAGGCATTGGCAGATGGCATTTGCATAACATGAGACGGCATCTTTGTTGGAAAATCCTGGTGGCAATTTATCTTTAGCTCTACCAGGTAGTATTCTATTTAATAGTTTTCCACAGCCTTTCATAATGGCATGCAGATGATGCTTTGATTTTAATGCAGAGTTGTTTTTGAGGTTCTTTTCACCCTCAACTTTTATAATTGGAACGTTTTCCTTCAAAGGATCTGCCGAAGGTTCTTTTGCTGCATATTTTGAAGCAGCCTTGTGATTGGGTCTTTTATATGGCTGGAGTTTCTCTTCGATTAAAGTTTCGTCCAAAGTTTGGGAATTGAAGTCCTCTGTCACTGTTTTCAATAAATATTCGACAGTCTCCAAGACGTCAATAGTAGTCTGTAATGTATCCGCTACTTCTGTTAAAATAGGATCTTGTTTAATCGGCACGTCCTCCTTAGTGTCTGCAACAATTGTAGCGTTGTAACTCTTTTGAACTTCTTCATCATGAGTGGAAAGCACAGGTCCCGTCTTTTCGGTTACATCTTTTAATGACTCGGCACTTTCCTGGCAAACTTTAGGCTTTGATGATGGTATTTTGAAGAGCCTGTTGAAAAGATTTCGTCTGCAAAAAAACCATGAGAGCATAAATTGGACGAATGGGACGACACAATCGAAGCAATTCAGATTTATCACTCGTTCCATAAAATATCTTTTTAAAAAATGTAAGATTACAAGTACTTGAGAAGAAGCTGAAACTGGTAATATTTCCAAGTTTTAATCAATCAAATACTGTGACTGCAGCATCTGTAGAAGTTAAATTACTGCCAGTAAGGGGGGGGGGGGGGGTTACGTCGAGAAACTTATTTTTTCATTTACCTATTACCTAATGTTAACTGTAAGGTAATTGAATGGCTATTGAACTTTTTTGGGGGGGTGGCGGGTTGAAGGTATTTCTGATAAACGATAAATGCTACATACTTCGAATTGCGTACACGCGTTCCCAGAACATGTAGGATGTTACAATAAGGTTTTTGAGAAATCGCGCATTCGCAAATCGTAGCTGACCTGGAGATTTTCAGAATTTAAAGTTATAGAAATTACCTAATATATCATATAATTACCTTTTAAATATATTCATTTATAGAGTGGTAATTGAAACTCGTGTAGTGTTACAAACCCCTATTTTATTTTAATTGCTTAAACATATTTTTAGAATAAACCGTGCCTCATAATTTCCATTTTCAAATTAAATTCCTTGGAAACCAGAGTTTCTGCACTTAGTACACATTGTATATTTTTAATTATCTTATTCTGACGTTCATCAATTTGTTGCAATATGCTCGTTTGACTTGAAACACGTTACGAATAATTCTAGAATCTAATTTTTCTTTAAAATAGTATTTATTTTAAAATCTATAAGCATAAAAGGCAAAGACTGACTAACTAGGTCACGTATCAACACCCAGCTAAAACTACTGGAGGTACGGAGACCAAACTTTAGGAGCTGATTTCTTTTGCACTGAAGGCATCTTTTAAGAAGCGGTGTAGGAAGGCAAAACGTGAGCCAATTTTTCAATCGGAATAACTTAGAGCATTGTTATAAATTTTTAATTTATACTTTTCCTTTACTAATTTGAAAGAAATTTCAACGCGTTCAGCGTAAGCGAAAATTAAGTATAATTACTAAAGCCCATGAGTTTAATTAGTAGGATTGTTATTTGAATATTATTGTTTTATTCGCTATTGTTCTTTTATTATATCATGGACAAAGTTTTCTCTGTTTATGGAACTGGCAATTTTAACAAGGGCCTGCCTGAACAGACCAGCCATTACATCATAGCTGTACTAAAAACCAATCACCGTTATTAAGATACACCCGTGCAAGATAGTTTTCTAATAAAAGGGAGATGTGCTGTACCTAGAGGTATTACTCCTTATAGCAGTTGACTATAAGCTAAATTCAATTTATAAAGACGCATAATAGTTTAAGTTTATCAACACTGGGCCATTCTCATAAAATGATACCTTTGAACTCTGATTTATAGATAGGAGCCGTAAACAAAAGAATTCATTAAATGTCAACTTTCACGCTTACCACCATATATACATTAGTACTCCTATGTTCCCCATCAGATTTTTAGCCTACTTTTCTTTTTTTAATTCGAAAGAATTAAAAAAATGAAAAAGTAGGTATTGACATGCGGTCGATGTCCGTCTGTCCGTCTGTCTGTCCGTCCGTACCCCCCTTCCAAAATCGGTTCTAATCATCGGATCTTAAAAATTGTTTTTTTGTTAGAAAGCTATAACCTCAGATACCCAACTTTCATACTTTTTGTCCGTCTGCCTGTACGTCCGGACGGACATAAAAACTACTATCTGTCGGCGAATTTCCCATTGAATTAGCATTGAAATTCAATTTTGAGTCATTTAAATCACTGTAGGTATTGAAATGCGGTTGATGTCCATCTGTCTGTCTGTCCATGTCTGTCTGTCTGTTCGTCTATGTCTGTCCGTCTGTCTGTCCGCCTGTCTGTCCGTTTGTCTGCCTGTCTGTACCCCCTTCCAAAATCGGTTCTAATCATCGGATCTTAAAAATTCTTTTTTTGTTAGAAAGCTATGACCTCAGATACCCAACTTTCATACTTTTTGTCCGTCTGTCTGTACGTCCGGACGGACATAAATCTACTATCTGTCGGCGAATTTCCCATTGAATTAGCATTGAAATTCAATTTTGAGTCATTTAAAATCACTGTAGGTATTGAAATGCGGTTGATGTCCATCTGTCTGTCTGTCCATCTGTCTGTCTGTTCGTATGTCTGTCCGTCTGTCTGTCCGCCTGTCTGTCTGTTTGTTTGTCTGTCTGTCTGTACCCCCTTCCAAAATCGGTTCTAATCATCGGATCTTAAAAATTCTTTTTTTGTTAGAAAGCTATGACCTAGATACCCAACTTTCATACTTTTGTCCGTCTGTCTGTACGTCCGGACGGACATAAATCTACTATCTGTCGGCGAATTTCCCATTGAATTAGCATTGAAATTCAATTTTGAGTCATTTAAATCACTGTTGCCAAATCAACAATGGCATGAGAAACTTTATTTAAACATATTTGAAGCAAAATAATAATTTCATGAATCAGTTTGGAATGACGTCATAAAATGTAGAACAATTTGATTCTTTGATTATTCATTAATTATCTACCAAGAAAGCGGCAAGGCATACTTTCGCATGCAATTATGCTTAGTTTTAATTTACATTTCTGTTTTTTAATGCAGTTCGGAGTAGTTTCATTACTTTTGTTATTAATAAATATTTATTCTTCGAACTACAAATAAATCACGAGCAGATGATAAATAATATTTAATTAATTTGCGAAAGAATATTAAGGAAAATAGTTGATTTTGGCTTTTAGAAGTTTAAATTATAGCTGGGTGCTGTGTTTCGATTTTTTTTTTCTAATGTGTATAAATCTAGTGTAGAAACGGCTGTTGATGATATTTACTTTAGGAACCTAGTTTTTTTCCCGATTAGAACTTCAGTAAGTATTTAAGTAACAGGAAATGTAGGCTATTTTAGTTCTTTATGAACTTCTTGTTTCTTAAAAAACCCTTTATTAATTTATTTTCTAATGTTATTTATAATTTAGATTATTTAAGGTAGATTATTTATAATATAGATTATTTAAGGTAGAGCCGCAATTAAAAAAAATTAAATACGTATTTCATGATATATGTTAGCCCAAGTCAGTATATTTATCTTATGTTCTCTTAATTTGTTTTACGAATTTGAGAGAACATTTATTTTAGTTACTGTGTTTAGTTTTCTGTGTTCAGTTCACGTCTCAGTGAGTTGGTCTTTCTTACTATATCTCAAACTGCATTTACAGATTGTAATAAATTCTGAAATGTGAACCCTAATCTACTAAAATATTCAGATCTTTTCTGAAATGAAAATTAAGTAATGTAAGAAACTAAGGCTTCATGTGCGTGCATTTAAAAATATGAATATGTTTTTTTTAGAAAAAGGAGAAAATACATGGTCATAAGCTTTTTTTGAAATGGCTAAAAAATTCGATTTTGTTTTAATTTCCAGTTTCATCATTAAAAAAAGTATTCACACTAGATCTTATCCCATCATACATACTTCAAAACAGTTAGTTTTCAGTCTGCCAAACAGTAAGTTTTTTAATAACATTTAAGCAGAGAAATAAAATTTTAAAAAGAATTAATGAGTTAAATATTTACATTTAAATCTAATTTTGAGTGCAAATTATGTTTTGGTCAAATTGAGTATCCCTCAGAAGATTAAAAGCTGTTATTATGAATGATGTTATTAGTATAAAACAGATTCTAAAAAAAATTAAAGAGAAACAAAAAATAAAAAAATAAAAAAATAAAAAAAAAACAGATTCTAAATAAATTAACTTAACGTTTTCTCTGAAAATTAATTTGAAAAACATTTATTGAGCATTACATTTTCTACAAGCATTTGTTGTCATCATTATCTTAATTGCAAATATTATATATCTTATATAAAATTGCATATTTCAACTAGAAAAATCTTCTGTAGCGCGAAGGTGTACGTACACACTATTCTTCCTTAGTTTTTTCTTAAAATTCCGATATTCTTCTTTAAAAATATTAACTTCGATCTTCGTTTTTCCCTCTCTTCTTTTAGAATCCACCTACAAAACAGGGAACTTAGGGAAGGAACAAGGCTTAAGTAAAGAGCATTGAAATTTTTTTGGGAACCATCTAGTCATATTCGCTCAAACTGA